>APFE031008013.1:0-22740 GCA_000404065.3 Pinus taeda | reverse complement strand
CTCAATTTTCTAGCAATTGATTTTTGTGATGATCATTACTAGCTTTGCATTTTTCATGACAACTTTTAATGTCTAATTTTAGAAATCATTAAAGTATTCCACAAGTAAATACCTTGTAAAATTCAATGGGCAAAAATTCCACATTATATATCATACCAGCCTAGATCCATTTTAACTCTTAATCTAACAAGTGTCAAGAGGGATCAAATTTCTCCATATGTAAAACTCTTTTTTGAATGCAAAACTTGAGGAAATGTTTGCAGAGAGATTTGATCCCTTTCGATGCTTCATAGATTCAGAGTTAAGATGAATCTAGGCTCAGTCATGTGCAGCCAAAGAAAATCTATTGAAGATATGATTAATTTTATCAATAATATGTAAATACATCTAATATTAATATAATCATTTTAAATATCCTAAATATCTCTGAGATTAATCTCGTCATTTTAAATTTAAATTTGTTTAATTACTTCTATTTGTTGAGATGATAAATATTATTAATAACTTTAATGATAGAAAATGATGAAATAAAAATTTTGAATGCAAAGTAACAATGTAATAGTGTTGAATGATAGAAAATGTGAATAATAAGAATGTAGTCAATTACAAATACTCTTCATTGTGTGTTAGGTCTCTATAATACTAGTGTATTCCCTCACTGTTATTGTGAGTGTAGTCCCGTTATTATTATTGTTGTGCCCATGTAGTCTCCATATTGTTATTATTGTGCCTTATAGAAACCCACTATTGTTATTTTTATGCCCTTACATTATTATTGTTATGTCGGCTCTAATGATTGTGAGCCCTTAGACTCATATATAGAGAAATGAGGTTTTGTCATTTGAATCATCCAAGAATTGTTCGTTTGTGTAATGTAAAGGATGTTTCCCCTTCGAAGAGGCTAATTTTGAAGTCATTGATCTATCTCTTGTTCTATTTTCTGACATGGTTGCATAACATTTGATATCAAAGCTTGGGATTCTAGGGTTTCAATTCTTCAAATAGGTCATCTTGGCATCTTCGCTATAATGAATTTTCTACGAGGCTTCAGAATTTAAAATTTTTATCACATGGAGATGAATGTTTGCTAAAATTTGTGTACAAATTGAAGCTCTTGGTTCTCTACATTTTCGGAGACATCATCTAGGGAAATTAGGGTTTTGTAGGCTCCAAAAGTTCGTCTCAAATAGGTGACCTAGGGAACATCATCATAACTTTTGTTGCATGCATTAGATTTTAATTATGTAAAAATTGGCTAAAAGTGCATAGATTGTACTTTGTCCAGTAGCAATTTCAGGACCGAAGGTTCAAACCATGACACGTGGAACTCCGTACAAGTTGACTGTAATGAACTAGTCTACAATTAGGTCATCGTGGGATATAGGGTGTAACTCTTTCATGAAGACTCCAATTTTGGTTTGATGTCGAGGGTTGGAAAGAAGATTCAGAGGGCTACCACAAGACAAAATTTTAGACCTTGGAGATAAGAAATTATAGAAATACAACAGATTCAATATCGAACTCCTACAAATAAAACAAAGTTTGTATTTTTTTTAAATTTTCATAAGTTTTGTTTCAAAAATTAGTTTGAAGTGATTCAAAGGGCATAGTGAACAATAATTATCATTAATTTATTCCGTGAAGAGAGTAAATGGAAACACCTAGTAAGTAACCCGAAAGCTCTACGATGTCACATTGAGAAGAGGAAGAAATCCATCATGATATATCAAAATTATGAGACCAAGTGCAACAAATTTTTCTCTCACAAAAGGTAACAAAAGCTAAGATGGATAGTTTGAAGAATGAAAACGTAGCTCAGATCGATAGTATAGGAGAAAAATTGGAAGTTTTGACAAAGCTGCTATGAAAAATTCTTCCTAATCACCAAAAGGTAGTACAGGAAACTCATGATGAGACTAAAAGAAATATTAATCATGATTTCACAAACTCTAATGTTGGATTGAAGACCCACCATATTCCAAAGATTGTTATGAGGACATCTAATGAATGATCCTGTATCACGAATATTTCAATTGGAGCAATATTTTGATCTCCATAATGTGAAAAATGCAAAAAAGGTACACATTGCAACTTTATATTTAGAACCCAATCAATTTTTATGGTAGTGATGACTTTGCTCTCGTAAATAAATTTTCACTTGGTCAATTTTTATGGAGGAAATGATATAATATTATGAGGATATAAAGAGAAATACCTTCTTTAGCCATTCAATAAATCTAAAACAAAAGGGTTCAATGGTGGAGCACATTGAGGACTTCCAAAAATTGGATATAAGGGTAAATGATATTTTAGAGGATCATAGGATCGATGTCTTCATAGGAACTTTAAAGGATAACATCCAACATGAAGATTTCCTTAGGAACACAATTCATCGGAGAAGGCATTCAGGTTGGCAAGAAAAATTGAAAGAAAAAATTTGGCAACAAGGAAGCCTACAACTCACAGCTATAAGGATGGAAGTTTTGTTGCTCCTAACCTTCCACAACCTACATGTTTGACAACAAAAAAATTGGAAGAAAACAGAGAAAAAGGGCTTTTCACAGTTGTGATAGAAAATACACTAAATGTCACAAGTGTGCCGAGAAGAAATCATTTACATAGATTGTGAAGAGAAGGAAGAAAAATAACAAGAAATGTCAAAAGAAGAGGATATAGACTAGGAACCAACCTGAGAGAAAGAAGAAATGAATCTGACCTTATCTTTTAATGGATTGGTAGGAATTACTGCTCTTCAAACTCTCAAAATAGAAGGACATATCAAGGAGAAAAATTTAATAGTGTTGATTGATTCAAGTAGTACCCATATTCTTATTCATTGTAGGATATCGAAGGAATTGAATTGTTTCCTATATCTAGCATGAGACTATCAAGTGATGGTTTCAAATGGAGGAACTATAAATTGCTCTAGAAAGTGCCACAAAATCAAGCTATCCATTCAATAAGATGTATTGAATAGTCAAATTCTTTCTATTCCAATGGGTGGTGGTGTTGTTGTACTAGAAGTCCAATTGTTACAATCTTTGGGTACAATAACTTTTAACTTTCAAGAATTGGTCTTGAATTTCTTGGGAAGGAAAGGAGGTTGAATTAAGGGGTATCACGGGGAAACAAGGAAGGATAATTAGCTCTAATGGAATGACAAAGCTTCTAAAGAAAGAGCTTTTGGGTGTACTTGCACAATTATGATCACTAAAGGTTGAAACATTGAAATCATCTATTTCACGAGATCTTCAAAAAGTCTTGGATAATCATTCCAAGGTATTTGAGACTCCAAAAGGTGTCCCACCTATTCGTGATCATGATCATGCCATTCATTTGATTCTAGAAAGTGTTCCTCCAAACATAAAATATCATACCTTGTAGATATCCTTATGCCCAAAGGAGTGAAATTAAACATATGGTTGCATAACTGCTAGAGGTTGGTATAATTAAACCTACTCAAAGTTCTTTATCTAGTCTAGTATTGGTGCACAAGAGGGATGGATCATAGCGCATGTGTATGGATTATAAGGATCTCAAAAAACTCACTATTAAAGATAAATTTCTCATTCATGTCATTGATGAATTATTGGATGAATTACATGGAGAAATTTACTTCACCAAGTTGGATCTTCCTTCAGGATATCGTCAAATAGGAATGAAGACTGAAGACATTCCAAAAACAACATTTAGAACTCATGAGGCTCATTATGAATTTTTTATCATGATTTTGGCTTACCAATGCACCCTCTACATTTCAAGGTTTGATGAATTCCATTTTCAAATTCTACCTTAGAAAATTTGTGTTAGTACCTTTTGATGATATACTAATCTACAAGATGTCTTGGAAGGATCATCTTCAACATGCTAAGAGGGTGCTAAAACTATTGGACGAGAAACAATTATATGAAAAAACCTCCAAATGTTTCTTTGGACTATAGGAGGTGGAATATTTTGGTCATATGGTATCTCATGAGGGTGTTAAGGTAAATCCTAACCATATTAAAGCCATTAAGGAAGGGAAAATACCCACATCCATAAAGAATCTTGAAGGATTTCTCGGGTTCATGGGGATCCATTGTATGTCTGTTAAGAATTATGGGGGAATAATAGCACCTCTAACATCATTACTGAAGAAAGATGCATTTTCTTGGACTCCAAAAGTAACAAAGGCCTTTGAATATCTTAAAGTGGTAATTTTCCAAGCACTATCCTTAGCTGATGAGCACCAATATTGCAGCGAGAATGCTGCAACTCCTGGAGCTACCGTATTTACTTTATCAACCCAGGGTTCATACAAACTTAGAGGTGGCAATGTTGTATACACAAGTAAAAGTGATGGTTCTACCTTTTATCACTGCTCAGCTGGTGAAAGACCACTAGGGTTTTCAAGGCAGACTTCTATGGATTTAGAAGAAGCTTGATTGTTGATTAAATAAAGAGAAATCTACTCTAGGAGAAAGCTTGTCTACCACAAATAAGGACAATGACCGAAATCCTATGCTAAACAAACATCATTGTCTAACTAGCTGTCGAGAAACTATGCTTTACAATAATGCCAAGATAACATGATGAAATGCTACTGTCTAAAGCATGGAAATTCAAGACATCAAACATCACTACTATGCATGTAAATGACTAAAATAAATATGTTTTGTTCTATTTATTCTTTTTATGGAAAATCAAGTGAAAACCCTAATCTCTTTTGGTGATGTGGCAACTGGCTTAGTGATGTTAGTGGATGGTTGGGAGGTTTAGGAGATGGTTGGAAGGTTTGAGAGACTCTTGGGAGACCTGGTGTGGATTCCTAGAGGATTTCCCTCAGTTCAGCCTCAAAACAACAAACTACAGGAAAACCTACAGGATTCCCTATATTTCTACACAATATAGCCCAGAGCAAAATGATGGTTGTTGGAGGTGATGGAAGGCTTAGGGAAGGTGGTGGATGGGTGAAATGGAGTGACAAAATGCCCAGGATCACTCAGAAATCAAAAGCATGGTTAGGAGATGGTTGGATTCACTCAACATGCTTAGAGTGATTTCTATGTAAAATGATGAGATTGGTGAAAGAAAAAAATGATTATGGATGGATGAAGTTGGAAGGTGGTTGCCTACTATGAGATCTCTTTAGATTTATGAAGCACCTGCTCTGCATCAAACATTTATAATTGCCAAAAAGTCATGTAAACAAGAAGGATTCTAACAAGATAGAAAAGTAGAATTTAATGAACTTGTTGTCTACTTCATGCCTAAGGAAGATTGTTGAATAAAATGGACTCATGGATGAGATTTACTGTAAGACTAAATATGGAAGAGATGGTAATTAAATACTACACTTTCAAGAATGATCAAATGCTAGTTCAAGTACAGGAAAATGTAAATATTATGAGAAAATGGAAATCTATCTTTTTGGGGCTGCATAAGGGTCTTTTCCTCAAATCATGATCCCTGAGGGAAGAGGTGACACTAAGACAACTACTAATAGCTTTTTGGTGGTACTTTTATCTCTTCTAACCTACTACCGAGGTAAAGAATAAATGGAAGCAAACTAATAAACAACTAATCAAATCCACATTACTTGCAATGAAATACTTCTAAAGACAATTTAACCATGAACCTATGAAACTAAGTGAAGCATACAAACACAAGAAGAGGAGCCTTTGCTTCTAGGGTTGGGCCCTAACTGCAGGGATTTAGCCGTTTGAGTTAACTCAGTGTTGAATCAAGAAAAACCTCATTTTCATTATCAAAACATGAAATTACATCAATGTCTTCCACAAGTCTGGAGCTCAAAAATAACTAGTGTTTTTACAACAAAAATTTGAACCCTAATGAGACTCTAGGCCTCTCTACTTATACAACTGAAGTCCCCAATGACTTCCGTAAATATAGGGAGGATCTACTCCCAAACACGAGATGAACTAACTCTTTTTCTATCACTTGCTCGACTGTCGTATGATCTTCAAGACTTGCATGATTGCACACCGAGTTGGTGTGATTAATGGAGCAATATTTGAATGGGTGAGGAGTAAATGAGGAGGATTTACCTCCTAAAATATCTCTCCCTTGTGCCATTCCAGTTTCAAACCTTATTCTTGCCAAAATTCCTTCATTTTCTCTTCCAAACCTGCATTCAATGCATATTAGTTCACTAGCCATAATATCTCACTTTATCTCATCTCATTAAACAAAATATAATAAAAAAATGTAATAAATTGTGATAAAAGTTGATTTGACTAGCTAGGGGATGAATTAAGGCCCATATAATTACCTGATGATGAGGCTCATCATCACCCCCTATTGAAAGTGTTGCTCATCCTCTAAGAAACTTAATATGTATCCATGTCTTTCATAGCTCTAGTGGCCTCCCTGACATCCCATGCTTCTGTTGTGGTTTCCTCTTGTTGTTCATAGAATCTTGCCTTCTTCTCTACCTCCTCCTACTCCTTCCTTCCTTCTTCTTCCTTCCTTCCTTCTAAGATCCCCAAGAGAAGTGGTGGATTAAGCCTCAAGCTAGTCCAATTGACTTTGAGCCTTTGGATGGATTGCTTGTACATGGGTGTCATGTTCAGTGCTTCTCTCATCATTTGAGGAGAGTGGTGCTCTATGATATTCAAATTGTATGGAAAAGTATTCCATCTCTCTAGGAAAGCTTGCACGTTGTCATCCCCTAAAAATTTGAACATGTCCTGAAAATGTCTAATGCCTTGATCTTGGGCAGCAAGATACTTGGGTGCAAGTTGAGGATCATTCGCAATTAAATTATGTGTGTTAATGACAACCATTGGATTGGACAACTCAACTCTAATCATAAGAGGCTATGTTTGTTCCCTTGCTATTGTCCTCTTCATTTATGTAGCTCTTGCTTCCTCATAGTTCATCCATGATGCCCAAGCCATCAACTGTAAATCCCCTAGCTTTGCATTAGGATCCCATACATTCATATCTGTCAAAGCCATGTTATGCAAGTAGAACTCATACATCTTAACCATATATTCCAATGTGCTTTGATCATAGAGATCAATGAACTGTCTATAATCCTAAAATGGCATAGTGTCTCTCTATGCTAGGGTCTTGACTTGGAACTGCAACCACTATTCCTTAAGGTATAGTGCATAGGATTTAGCTGGCATCCTACACTAGATTTCTTCCAAAGATAGTCTGGCCATGGATGCCAATTGATTCTCTCTTTCTTGCATTTGTCAATACAACCATGAATTTTCTACATCCAACTGATTTTTCATTATGGCCTCTCTATCCCTCAAGCTGCTTAGTTTCGTTCCCATCTCTCTAAGCTTCTCCTCCATGTGACCAATGTCCTCCATTCCCTTGGACTTGGCAATCTACATCCATCTATCATTTTTGGCTATTTCTTTCTCAAGCTTGAAGAATAATGGAATGCCAATTTTTTATGGAATGACCCTCCCCCCCACAATAAATATGTAGTAGGAAACAAGGTTAGGTTTAGGACTGGGTTCCCTTAGTTCTAGGTCCTCTCTCTTTGTTTTTGGCTTCTTACTTCTTTCCTCATCCAATTCTCGAGTTTCCTATAGGTTTAGAAGAGTCTCTTGTAGGACTGCCTCTGCTTCCTCTAGGTCCTGATGTGCATCCTGTCGGATGTGTTTTCCTTTGGCCAAGGTAGACCTGGTTATAGGCCTGCACATACAGGTGATATGAGACTTAGGGAAGGTTTGTGCTGAGGATCCTTCTGCTTGAGTTTTTATAAGAGGAGCCATCTTCTCCTGCTGTTTAGGTGAGTCTTCAATAATAATGGGAACCATGGTTGGAGTTTGGGGTTAACCTTCCTTATCCTTGTACTTTTCCTTGTTCTGAAGTATAAGGGCGTTTGCATCTGTCTTTTGCATTTTTGTTTGATAGGGGTGCTAAGGGAAGTGAAGGCAAATGCTACCTCTCTTTTAGTAGGTTCTGGAGATACCCTAGGTGACTCCTCCTTGTCTTCTGCCCCCTCTTTCCCACTACCCATTTTACCTATGCTTTTCCCCTGTTCTTCTCCCTCTATATCGTCATCTTGTTTATCCGTTTCCTTCTTAGCATCTTCCTTTGTTTCTTCATCACCTTCTTTCTATGTCTCTTCCTCTTCATCCTCGTCTATCTCCTATTCATCCTTCTATGCTTCTTCTCCATTTGTTTCAGTCTCTTATTCATCCTTTTCATGGACAATAGGGATAATATCATATGTGAGGGATTTGATATCCTCGTCTCTCTGCATGTATCTGAAAATATCCTATTTGATAGGAATTTTGAGGTTTTGGAGGGCATATATTATGATGATTCTAATTAAACCATGGTTGGATAACTGTTGGGGGTTTCCTTCCTGCACCTTTATGCTTATATCTATCAATGATTGCAGAAGGAAGTATGGAATGTTGAGTCTATGCTAAGGAGGTGTTTCTGCTCCAATCTCAATTTTTCAAGGATCCTAAAGTGATAACCATAAACCACACTATACCTACCTTCACATGATATGTATTTGATAAGGTGGTAGTTTACCTCATTTCGGGGGTATCGTAGGCTTATTCTCCTTACTCCATACTTGTCCTCAATGGGCCCCTCTCCCTCTAAAACGAATTTCTTCTTAGCAGTCTGACTACCTCCCTTGTCTTCCTTTCTCCAAGGCACACCTAAGGGAAGTGTGGTAACTCTACTTACGAGTTCAGGGGTGAGCTCAATGGAGATGCCTATCACCACAACAGTGGCATGGGTTCTGGTTAGTGGAATGAGGGAGAGAGAAAAATCTCGGGCCACTTCATCATCATAACCCTTCAATTTCTCAAAATATCCCATCCAATTATGCCTCATGAAGATTTCTAACATAGGAGGGTGTTGGTGAATCCTCATAGTGTTAATGGGCTCCCTTCTATTAAACCCCCCTATCATCTTGTTTGGTGAGTTTTGAGGAGCAATGATGGTTGATATAAATTTTGATGTAGCAAGAAATGTGACTAAAATAATTGAGGAAACATTTCCTTTACACAACTATCAAATTCACTCAAACTGGGAGATTTTTTTGCTCTATTCATTTGGAAAAATGGAAAGAAATGTAGAGCCTACCTCCTGATGTTGTTTGTTGTAGGGAATCCCTATATTTTCCCTTCTGAAAATCTTGTAGATTGTCTTACCATATCCTATAGGATTTATATGTAATCATGTCGGAAGTCCTCTGTGATCCTGTAGGAAGTCTTGTGTAGGAAGAAGATGGAATTTTTCTCTTCTATAGGTTGCTTGGGTACGAGAGCGATTTTTCTAGAGAGAGCCTCGAGGAGATGAATGCATGGGTGCATGGGGATTAACTATTATTTCCTCTTATGGTCTAGTTGAGTGAGCTGGTGTGCTAGCATCCGAGGTACGATTTTTTCTATTTTTGGACCGTTAGTCCCCACTACCACCTCATCATTCCCCTCTCCTCATAATAAAATACCACTTCGAGTATTTGTAGCCTTAACTGCTTTTGTCCTCCTCCACTTTTCTTTACTTTACTATTGCCACATGTGGGAGGACCAATTGTTTTGTCTTTGTCAACTGAACGAAGGTGGTCAAGTTATCTGGTTGGCCACCTTTCACTTATAAACTAGCTCTCTCACAACCTTTACATCATGTGACTACATTATGAAAATGAGAGAGTGAAACAAGATACTTACCTGTGCTGCTAATACCTTGTTGTAGTTTGCTGAAGACATGAGGTGCTCATTGTGTTTTGGTTGCATGTTACTTTTCCTTCCTTTTTTTATTTCCCTCTGATGATCCCCTTGATGTGCAGGTACCTAGTGTTGAAGATGATAGCTTTTCTCTGGAGCTTCTTCTGCCCTTGGATCTTCACGATCAAAGGTTGCTTCTAGTCATGATTTTTATTTTGTGGGATAGCCTGCTACAAGATTTCTTATATGATGTCTTGTAGCTGCTTCTCCCTTAGAATTTTTAATCATTTCTTCTGCTGGGACTTTGAGGATGGTGACATGGATAAAGAGGAGGTATAGGAGTGTGAATAATGACAAGTACACTCAGGTGTTGTTCCCTTCTGCTCCCTGTTTCATTTTCTTCTATGTTTTCTCTTGAAAAACTATGTTTTTTTTTTTTTTTTTAACTGGTTTTTTATGATGGATGCGATGATGATCATGGTGTAGAGAGGTATGGTAATGGAGTTGTGATGTAGGGATTTTTTTTTTGACATGGGGAAGTCATTTTCTTTCCCTAGGGTTACTCATTTTAGGATTTCGAAACCACTGTAATTTTGGTTTTTAGTGGATCCTGTAGGTTTATAGGGAATCCTGTAGAATACATAGCATCCTTGCAATTGAGGCAAATAGGTGAAGAAATGAAAGGAATGGTGGAATGATGGAAGATAATGGATGAAAAAATAAAAATGTGAGTGGAATAGGTCCCTTTTGATTCTTATTTTCTTCTCTGATCATCCTTCTGCTGACCTGCAAACAGCTTTTCATGATTTTTCTTTTTTCTTTTTTCTTTTTTCTTTTTTTTAAATGACTAGCTTGCCTCCAAGAGGCTTTCATTCTAGCTACTTGCCTTGGCCACCTTAAGAGAGGTTTTCACCAAAATATATTTTTATTTATCTCTTTTCTTTTTTACACCATTGGGTTGCCCCAAGAGGTTTTCAGCCCAATAGTGGGACTCAGCCACCTCATGGAGGTTTTCACTTGAGTCCTTATTTTTCTTTTTTCTATTCTTAGTGACTTGATGAGGTAGGAGATGAAACTTGCTCCACCACCATCATTTTCTTATTGATACCATCTATGAACTCTTCCTTTGACAATGGCCTCATGTAATCTTTTATTTTGTTCGCATTAACAAGGAAAGGAATGGCCTCTACATCTACGATTCTAATTTGCACTAGACCATTATCATGACATATCTCTATAACATAAGGCCCTAAGCATATTGTCCTTAACTTTCCCTTAAATTCTATATCTGGAATCATATAACAAAGCCTAGTCACCTTCTTGAAATTGCTTATCCTCAATGTTCTTATCATGCCATAACTTCCTCTAAAGTTGAGTTACCTCTGTGTATAGGAGGGCCTACATTCTAAACTCATCTAAACCATTCAACTGGAAAAACCTCTCTTGTTGTGCACTACTAAGATCTAGATCTAGTTACGCTGCCATCCTCAATGTGTTATACTCAAATTCAATGGACAATAGGGCCTCTTTCCCATAGACTAGCTCATAGTGTGTGAATCTATTGGTGGTCTTCCAAGTGGTATTATAGGCCCAGGTGGCCTCACCTAGTCTATCTACCAAATATTTTATGTTGTTGCTAACGACTTTGGTTAAGATTTCCTCCAGCGCTCTATTAGTTACCTCCACTTTCCCATTAGCTTGTGGTTAATACAGAGTGGATGTCTTATTCTTGATCTTGTGCTTGGCTGAGCAAGTCTTCAATCATGTTGGAGATAAACCAAGTACCTTGATCAATGATCGGTTCTATAGGGTACCCAAATTTGTAAAATACATTCTCCCTTAAGAACTCATCCACCTTCTCCTTTGTTGTTGCCTTAATTGCCTTGGTTTCAACCCACTTAGTTAGATAGTCAGTGCACCCAATGATATACTGCTTTTTCATGGAATGAGGGTCAATAGGTCCAATGAAGTCCATGCCCCACTTGTCAAAAATCTCAAAATTCACTTGAGGTTGCAGAGGCATTTCATCTCTTGGAGTAGGCTTTCCTATCCTTTGGCACCAATCACACTGACTAGTATATCTTTTTACACCCTGATGAAGTGTGCGCCAATAATACCCATCTTGTAACACTTTAAATTTTGTCCTCTTTACTGCAAAGTCACCTGCACAAGTGCCATCATCACAGGTCTGAAGGATGTCAAAGACTTACTCCTCCCTTACACATCTTCTCAAAATTTGATATGGGCCCAATTTGAAGAGGTTGCCCCCAACCCAGGTGAAGGGGTTGCTCTTCCTCACAATCTTGTTTTTCCCTTTGGAGGACAAATTTGGTGGGAGCTATGCAGATACCAAATAGTTTTCTATGTCAGCAAACAATGGAGAGAGAACCGAAATGGTGAATAAGTGCTCCTCTGGTAACTGGTCATCAACCATTCCCTCTTCACCTGCAGGCAAAGTTAATCTAGACAAAAATTATGAAACAACATTTTCCTTGCCAGGATTATGAACAGTAGTTATATCAAAATGTTGTAATAAAAGTAACCATCTAATAATTTAGGCATTCACATTAGGTTTATTCATTAAATATTTGATTACAACATGGTAAGTATGTACAAATGTTTGATAGCCTGTAATATAATGCCTAAATTTGTTCAAAGAATGCACAACATCTAGGAACTCCTTTTGAGTCATTGTGTAGTTCAATTCAGCCTTTGATGAATTCTTATTGAAAAAGTAAATGGCACAAGGCAATTTCTCATCTATCTGACCTAGGGCTTCTCCTATGGCTTTTTCTGAGGCAACAACATGAATATGAAAAGGAAGGGCCCAATTTGGGCCTTGAAGAATTGGTGCAGTGGTTAACATGTCCTCCATGGGGTCTAGGGCCTCTTGACAACTTTTTGACCATACAAGCTTAGAGTCTTTGGCCAATAACCCAAATAAAGGAGAAGCCAACTTCCTGAAGTCTTTTATAAACCTTCGGTAGTATCCATCTAACCCTATGAAACTTCTAACATCTCTCTTATTTTGTGGAGGTGGGACCCTTTGGGTGATAGCTATTTTGTTTGGGTCCACCTACAGTCCTTGTTGAGATATTGAATGACCTAGCATGGTCCCTGTAGTCATCAAGAATTCACATTTCTCAAGATTGAGAGACAGTTTCATTTCAATGTATTTGTGCAGAACCTTACCTAAGTTGGACAGAGCCTCCTTGAAATCACCTCCATAAGGCGTGAAATCATCCATATATATTTCTACGACATCATGGACTAACTCGGTAAAGATACTTAGGACCACTCTTTGAAAAGTGACAAGAGCATTGCATAGGCCAAAAGGAAGGACCCTATAGGTGAAAGTACCCCAAGTACAAGTGAAGGTAGTTTTATCCTGGTATTGCGGGCTGATCTAGATTTGATTTTACCCATTGAACCCATCTACGAAAGAGAAATACATTTTCTTTATGAGGCCATCTACCACTTGGTCGATGAAAGGTAAAGGGAAATGTTCCTCCTTAGTGGCTTTGTTTAACTCCCTATAATTGACACAAATCCTCCATTTACCATTTTTCTTTGGAACCCACACCAAAGGAGAGACCCACTCACTATCTAAAATAGGGTAAATGAATCCTCCATCTAACAATTTTTTGTAGTTCTTCTTTGACTATATCTTTAATAGTTGGATTCATCTTCCTTTGAGGTTGTTAAACTGGCTTGCAATGTTCCTTGTTATAAATATGGTGAGTACACACCAAGGGCTGTAGTCCCTTAATTTCTTGGTAAATCCAAGCAAAGACATCAACATGTTCCGTTGGCATGTTGCACAACTCTTATTCTTGAAGAACAAAAAGAGATGGATTGATTTCCAACGTTCTCTTGGGACACTGATAGAGTTGGAATTTGCTAAGCATAAATCAATTTGATGGTTCTTTTGGGTTTCCTTTACTACTTCTTCTAAGGACAATGTACTGGGAGTTGGATTTTGGAGTATGTGTTTGATAAAATCATCATCATCCTGTTGTCCCCCTCCCATGCTCATTTCTAAAGTATAGAGTTGGGCAGAATAAACTTCATCTTCCTCCTTTTCCAACCACAAAGGTAAGTCATGTTATAGAGATGGTTGAGTAGGAGAGTATAGGACTAACTGCTTGGACATATGCCCATTCTTAATGATCATATTTCCATCTCTGCAGCTAATGTAAGCATCGAAAGTGGCTAACCAAAGCCTCCCAAGGATAAGTGGTTAACCAGTAAGCTTAGCCTTATGCTACAAAACTAGGATATCTGTAGGGTATTCCCAACAATAAACGAAGAGCATCACATCCTCCACAATCCCCTCAGGGGTCACCATGGAGCAGCATGCAAGTTTCAGAACTATTTTGGTCTTCCTCAATGAAACTTGGAGGTTGAGCTTGAGCATGGTGTCCTCGGTCATCACATTAATGGTAACACCAAGATTGATCAAAGTCTGTGGGACAATGGTGCCACTGATGTGCACTTATACTAGAGGGCTTCCCGGGTCCAAATACTTTGGACAGATTACCAACCCCAACATTAAGTCAGACAGCTATCCAATGACATTAATGGTAGGGGAATCTCTTCTTCACCTCCCTGGATGCTTGAAGTACTTCTCCTTAATCAAGGTATTGTAAATAGGTACATATTTAATATCTTGGAGAAGTGGAATTTTGACACATAGGTTTTTCAATTCTCCCAGAAGTTTAGTCTCTTCTAGGGTAGGCTGGAGTAGCTGGGTTAATCTCTTAGGAAAGGGTGATGGATTTACTTTAAGCATGCTTTCCGCTCTTTCTTCCTCAACCTCCCTACGTGGAGGTAGAGGTTGGTTGTCCAGGAGTACTCTCCCAGATCTTAGGCTAATTTCCTGAATCTCAAGAGCATAAGCTGGATATGATGTCTCTCCACTGTATACTTGTTGTAGCTATCTATTGTTTGGGTTCAGATTTGGCTAGGTAGGCATCTGGGGTTGTTTAGGTGGAGTAGAGTGTAAAATTTGTGGTTGGGAAGGTGTTGTAGGAAATAAAGGTAGAATATTGTTGGATGGGGGCCTCCACCCCTCAGGCAGTTCACTCCACTGAGTTGTGGTGGAGCATATGGTTGAAATTGCTGACTGGGTGGTTGGGAATGATACTGAAGTGAAAAGGACCAAGGAGGAGGTGTATACCAGAAAGGATGAGTAGGGATCCCCAAGAAGGTATGGATATGGTCTGGTTTGGGTTATAATATGCATGGGATGACCCTTACATGCCCTGCTGGCATGGCCTAGGCCCTTGAAGTCTCCTTTGGTTTATGTAGCAGAGCTGCTCAGTGACCCCTTCAAATCCTTGATATATAACTTTGAGTTAAGGTAAAGAGGGGCACTTGTCTGTGAAGTGGTTTTCTTTATAGACTGAGAAAAGTTCAATAGAATTCAATGGAAATTGGTTACTAGGGTGCCTCCTGGTGCATTTAGGAAAAAAATGGCTAAGGCTATCTCTACTTCCTCCTGCTTTCTCTTAATGCGCATAATGTTCATCTGTAGGGAAAGGGTTTGCAGCAACTCACCTTTGAAATCCTCAAGCATATTTCCAATTTCACCCTTGATGGGTGAATTGGAAGAGGATGGACTGACCATAGCTTGACTACCCCTACCCTTTTTCCTGACTACCCTAGAATGGTTTCTAAAGATAGTCATGATATCCTCATAGGGTAACTGGAATATATCCCCTCCTGCTAACAAGTGTAGGGTATCTATAAAATCCTCCATTACTCCTCTAAGCAGGACCAGCTTTAGTGACTCAGGGTCAAGCATGCACCTAGCCCTTTTGTAGCTAAGCTGGAATAGTTCTTCGTAATTCTCTAGAGATTCATCATTGCCTAACATCATCCTAAAAATTTCCTCTTTAGTGTCTTTAGACCTACAGTTGTCCTGATACTTGTTGTTGAAGGTTTGTTGCATTTGAGCCCAAGTTGTGATGCTATCTTATAGTAAACCCATGAACCAGCACAAAGATGCATCCTTGAGAGTGGATGGAAATAGTTTCAGCTTCTGCTCAACATTTGTATAGTCTTAGGTTTGGTAGATGACAAAAAAATCAAATAAGAAAGTGTCTAGGTCTTCTATGGTTAGGCCATGCAAATAAGGAAGGGAAAAAGGGCTTACATTTTTCATCTTGGTATCCCCATTAGTTTCCTTGATGGGGAATGCACTGTCAACTATCTCTCTATTTCCTCTATCATTTTTGTTTTGAGCCATCGATTTAGTAGGAATGGGTTCTCCCTCTTCTTCTTCCCCTATAGCTTCTTCAAATATGTATGGTTTTTCACTTAAGGGTTCCTCCAGTTCATAGCCACCAAAGAAGAGGGAAGGTTGGCTATTTGAAGTAGTGGGGCTATTTGGAAAAAATTTCCCTAAGTTATCCCTATTGCTATGAGGCATGAAAATAAAATGTTTTTGTTTTTGTTTGTTTTTTTTCAATCTTGCAAACTATTTGTAGAATTGAAATTGCAGACTGAATGAAAAAAACCAAATGAAATACTAATTGCTTGATTGAAATCCTACTTGTAAAATGGAAAGGAAAGAAAAGAATGTAGAATGTGAATGGAAGAAAACAAAATTACTTTTGCAGAAATGAAACTAAGAGTAGAGTATTAGAAACATGAAATAAAAGAGAGAAAGAAGTAATCACATATTACTTAGACACCTCCCTGACAACGGTGCCAAAAAATGACAAGCACTAGTATTGTAGCAAGAATGCTACAAATCCTCTAGATACCATCTTTACTTTATTAACCCAGGGTTCATGCAAACTTGGAGGTGACAATGTTGTATACACAAGTAAAAGTGATGGTTCTGCCTTTTTTCACTATTCAGATGGTGAGAGACCAATAGGGTTTTCAAGCAAGAATTCTATGGATTTAGAAGAAGCTTGATTGCTGATGAAAGAAAGAGAAATCTACTCTTAGAGAAATCTTGTCTATTGCAAATAAGGAAAATGATTGAAATCCTATGCTAAACACACACCATTCCCTAACTGACTGCTGAGAAGCTATGCTTTAAAAGAATGCCAAGCTAACACATATGAAATGATACTACCTAAGGCATGGAAATTCAAGACATCAAACTTCACTACTATGCATGTAAAGGATTGGAATAAACATTTTTTGTTCTTTTTATTCTTTTTATGGAAAATCAAGTGTAAACCTCAATCTCTTTTGGTGATGTGGTAGGTGGCTTAGTGATGATGGTGGATGGTGGGGAGGTTTAGGTGATGGTTATATGGTTTGGGAGACCCTTTGGTGACATGGTGTGGCTTCCTAGAGGCTTTCCCTCAATACGGCCTTAAAACAGGCCACTATAAGAAGACCTGCAGGATTCCTTGTATTTCTACAAGATATAGTCGAGAGAAAAATATGGTTACCGAAGGTGATGGAAGGCTTATGGAAGGTGGTGGATGGGTGGAATGGAGTGAGAAAATTCCTAGGATCACTTAGAACTCAAAACCAATGTTAGGAGCTGGTTGGATTCGGTCAACATGCTTGGAGGAATTTCTATGTAAAATGATGACATTGGTGAAGATTGTGGTGAAAGCAAGGAATGATTATGGATGGATGAAGTTGGAATGCAATTTCCTACTATGAGATCTTTTTATATTTCCAAAGGAATTGCTCTGAAATAAACATTTATAATTGCCAAAAAGTCATGCAAACAAGAAGAACTCTAACAAGCTAGAAAAGTATAATTTAATGAACTAGCTATCTACTTCATGCCCGAGGAAAATTTCTGAATAAAATTGATGAAAATGAGATTTTGGGGGTTGCCCAAAATCCCAAATTCTTTAAAAATCTTGATCCTGGACCTGTGGGTTATGGGCCCACTCAATCTTTGGGAAGCCTTTTAATTAATTCACCATTATTGTCTGTCTTTCTCTCATTTGAACATTCATGCAGCCGCCGCCGAGTGCCTGCAACACCTATTTTATTTACAGAACACAAGTTTTGACTCATTTATAAAACGCATAGCGTATACAATTAACACAGAACATAAACACACTTTTATATATTTACGGAACAATTACAAAGTTAAGGCCTTTCAGCCTTAAAACAAACTCATGCTCGGCTACATCTTGCCGACTCACAATTTTCTTAACAAAATAAGATATATTTCTCACACCCTATCACATTACATTTATATAAGATGCATTAAGAAGGATGACCACATCCTCTCCTAATTTTTCTCCACAAAAGCTTCATGCATGCACGCTTTAAATCTGTTTTATCCCTTTTCAATCTATTTTTCTGCTTTAAATCATGCTTTTCTTTTGTTCTGATCCTATGGTCCAAGTTTGTTTCCTTTGTTGCTAGTTGCTCCTGCATCAAAAATGGAATCATGGATGAGATCTACTATAATACAGAAGATGGAAGAGATGGTAATTAAATCCTACACTTGCAAAAACAATCAAATGCTAGTTCAAGTACAGTAAACTCTAAATCTTATGAGAAAATGGAAATTTGTCTCCTTGGGGTTGCATATGGGTCTTTTCCTCAAATCGTGATCCCTGAGGGAAGAGGTGAGTCTAAGAAACCTACTGATAGCTTTGTGGTGCTCCTTTTATCTTTTCTAATGTACTACTGAGGCAAAGCACAAATGGAAGAAAACTGATAAACAACTAATCAAATCCACATTACTTGCAATGAAATACTTATAAAGACAATTTAACCATGAATATATGAAACTAAGCCAAGAATACAAATACAAGAAGAGGATCCTTTGCTGCTAGGGTTGGGCCCTCACTGAAGAGACTCATCCCTCTGAGTTAACTCAGCGTTGGACCAAGAAAAGGCTCATTTTCACTATCAAAATAGGAAATTACATCAATGTCCTCCATAAGTTTGGAGCTCGAAAATAACTAGTGTTTTACAAAAGCAATTTGAATCCTAATGAGGCTCTAGGCCTCTCTACTTATACAACTAAAGTCCCCAACGACTTCCTTAAATCTAGGGGGCTTGGCTCCCAAACTCGATATGAACTAACTATTTTTTTATCACTTGCTCGACTGCCTTTTGATCTTCATGACTTGGCTGATTGCACTCCGAGCTGGTGTGACTAATCGAGGAATATGCGAATGGGGGGCGGAGCAAATGAGGAGGATTTACCTCCCACAATCTCTCTCCCTTGTCCCATTCGAGTTTCAAACCTTATTTTTGCCAAAATTCATTGATTTTCTCTTCCAAACCTACATTCCATGCATATTAGTCCACTAGGCATAATATCTCACTTTAACTCATCTCATCAAACAAAATATAATAAAAAATTGTAATAAATTATGAGAAGAATTGATTTGAATAGCTAGGAGGTGAATTAAGGACCATATAATTACCCAATGATGAGGCTCATCATTAGCTATGCAATAATTCACGAAAACCTTTATTGGGGAATGTGATGCCGGAGGAAATGGAATTGGTGGTGTTTTAATCCAAGAGGGAAGACCCATTTCTTTTGAAATTCATCCAATCAAAGGAAAGTATTTACACAAAGATATTTATGAGAAGGAAATGTTGGAAATACTACATGCACTTAAGAAACGGAAACCTTGCCTAATGGAAAGACACTTCAAGGTAAAAATGTATCATGATAGTCTTAAATGTCTTTTAGAACAAATATTATCTTTAGAAGAGCAACAAAGATGGGTCCCAAACATGTTGGGTTATGAATTTGAAATTATCTACAAAAAAGAGAAGCAAAATGTTGTTGTACATGCATTCTCAAGAAAGGATGAGGATTTGGAAGCATTTCTTGGAAAAAATTCTATTATCCAACCAGATTGGATAACCGAAGCTAAGGATGAATGGAAGAATAATGAAGAAGTGTGGGAACTCATTCAAACATTGCAGTAAGATCAGAGTACAGTTGATACATTTAGCTGGAAAAATGATTCATTATGGTACAAATATCTCTTATACCTTTGTAAGAATTCCAAACTCAAACAAAATATTCTTCTAGAATTGCACACCTCTGCCTTAGGAGGGAACTCAGGATTTTTAAGAACTTACCACAGGGTTAAGAAGGATTTTTTTGGGATGGCCTTCAATCCGATATTGAAAAGTTTTCGTGGAATGTTTGGTTTGCCAACAAAATGAAGTTGGGTAAATTAAGACCATGGGTATGTTACAACGTTTATCCATTCCAATTAAATGTTGGGAGGAGGTTTCAAAGGATTTTATCAGAGGTTTACCCAAGTTCAAAGGAAAGAGTGTCATCATGGTGATAATTGATATACTTATCAAGTATGCACACTTTGTGCATTATATCGTCCATTTAAAGCCAATACAGTTGTTACTACATTTATGGAAACAATTCAAAAGCTACATGGAAACCCAAATATTATTGTAAGCATCAGAGATCCCATTTTCACTAGAAATTTTTGGATCGAATTATTTTATTGTTTGGGTACTCAATTAGTTCATATATCATCTTATCATCCTTAATCTAATGGGAAAAATGAGATAGTGAACAAATCATTGGAAGGATATCTTCGTTTCTTTGTATCTGATAAACAAATAAAAACGGTTAAGTGGTTACCTCTTGCTAAATGGTGGTATAACACTTCCTTCCACACTATAGCAAAAATCACCCCATTTATGGCACTTTATGGATATCATCCATCGTCCATCACATCATCTTTAAGAGAAAATTCTAAGGTTGAAGAAGTGGAATATCACATTCTACATCAACAAGTTCTTCAACTCATAAAGGATAAACCCACTTTAGTGCAGAATAAAATGAAACAACAAGCATATCAAAATCACAATGAAATAAGTTTTGATATTAGTGACTTGGTATTTTTATGGTTACAGCCATACAAAAAAATTTCCCTCAAGCAAGCTAATAAGGATAATAAATTATCAAAAAAGTATTATTGTCCTTACAAGGTGTTGTAAAATATTGGTAGTATGGAATACAAATTGGAGCTTCCTACATCTTCCCAAGTGCACCAATTTTTCCATGTTTCATGCTTAAAAAAATTTATAGGTGACAAGATCGTAGTTCAAACAATACTTCTTGAAATTGACAAGGAAGGAAAAATCATATTGGAACCTGAAGTAGTCATCGAAATAAGAACCTAACAGCCACAAAATTCAATTTCATAGTACCTCATCAAGTGGAAGAGCTTAACCATTGAAGATCCACATGGGAGGATGACAATTTTATACAGAAGCATCCATAACCACTCAAGTGTTGAGGACAACACTTTTTTGAAGTAGAGGGGCACGTTAGGTCCCTATAATACTAGTGTATTCCCTCATTGTTATTTTCAGTGTAGCCACCTTATTGTTATTTTTTTCCATGTAGTCCCCATATTGTTATTATTGTGCCCCATAGAATTCCACTATTGTTATTTTTCTGCCCTTACATTATTATTGTTATTTCATATATGATTATATTGTGACCCCTTACACTGCTATATATAAAAATGAGGTTTCTGCATTTGAAACATCCAACAATTGTTCATTTGTGTAATTTAAAGGAGGTTTTCCCCTCGAAGAGGCTAATTTTGAAGTTGTTGATTTGTCTCATGTTATATTTTGTGACGTAGTTTCATAAATTGTGATCAACCTCAAACTATTGTCTTTTACTATTCTTATTGTCACCCTAGTTAGTTTTGTCATCCTTTCATATCGATTATATGAAAAGGACAGTTGAAGTCATGAACCATTTAAATCTTTAGCCCGAGTTATTGTAGAGAACATCATACCTTGTCTCTCTCATTCTCCAATATTAATAATTTGAACTACTATAACACAAAAATCAATGTACAGTGGCAATAAGTTTTTCTGCTAACACTAAAATCAATGCACATTTTTAATCCAATCACTTTAAAAATAATGTATCATCATACATCCAATTACATAAAATCATAAATCAATATCTGCACTCAAATCAATGCATCTAATGCAAGAAATCAAATAAGATTAGAAAACAACCTCTACACTAAAATATGTGAATTTAATACAAGAAGTCGACATCTACAATCAATTCAATGCATCTAGTCCAAGTAAGAAAATGGGATTAGAAATTGAGATCTACACTTGAATTAATGCATTTTGTGCAAGCAGTCAAATAGGATTAGAAATCAGTAGTTAAACTAAAATGAATGCATTTAGTCCAACTAATCAAATAGGATTAGAGATATTTTATATTCAAATCAATGCATCTAGTGAAAGCAATAAAATATAATTAGAAATCAACATCTACATTGAAATCAAATCATTTAGTGAAATCAATCAAATAGGATTAGAAATCACCATCTACACCGACATCTATGTATTTAGTGCAAGCAATTAAATAGGATTAGAAATTATCTACATTGAAATCAATGAATCTAGGTAAAGCAATCAAATATCATTAGAAATCAACATCTACACTAAAATAAATACATCTAGTGCAATCAATCAAATAGGATTAGAAATCACTATCTACATTGAAATCAATGCATCTAGTGCAAGAAATATTCTTCCCTCTCTCCCCACTCAATATATATCTATATCTCCTTCCATATCTCCTTCTTTGTCTCTCTATATCACCCCACCAAACACAGAGACTCTCTCGCACCATATTCCTCAATCTCTCTGTCCCTCTCTCTCTCTCTTTGCCTCTCTCTTCTTCCCTCTCTTCACCTTCCATTAATATATCTATTTCCCTTTGTCTCTCTATATCACCCCCAAAACATACACTCTCTTACGCCAATATATATATATATATAGATATATATTCCTTCCTCCTCCTCTCTCCCTCTCACCTGCTTCTCTTTCCTTCTCTCTCCTTCTCTCTCCTTGTCTCCATCTCTCCTTCTTTGTCTCTTTATCTCATCCCTAAACATACAAACACTCTCTCTCTCCATTGTTACTACCTCTCTCCCTTCACTTCTTACTCTCTATGTATTTTCTCTTATCTCCTTGTCTCCCCATCCAAATGCCTCTCTCTATCCCTCCCTCTCTCAAACTCTCTCTCAAGACCCCTATTTTTCCTTCCTCTCTCTCCCTTTCTCTCCTACCACCTAACTCTTCCCCCATCTCTCTCTCTCTCTCT
>APFE031007999.1:0-11008 GCA_000404065.3 Pinus taeda | reverse complement strand
AGATCGTTTTGACATGGATCACTCAAACTAGCCGTTGGGATTTTTTCCTTTAAATAGGGTGCTAGGGGTCATTTGAGATCATTAGAATTGGATCTGAGTCTTGTGCTGAAGAAGCTCTTGTGTAATCTTTTTTTTGGTGCTAATAAAGAAGACTTTGGGGTCAAAAGCTTGCTGGTGTTACTCTCTTAATGTGCTGTGAGCAAATTTTATTTCTTCATATTTTAATTTTCAGCCGTTAATGACAGCTTAATGAAGAGTATTGTTGAGCATAGGTATCTTGTTCACATGCTAGGGTTTTAGTAGTATTAGGGTTTCTAATGTAATGGCAAGTATCTCCATTGTGTTTGAGATCTAGTACTGCTTTTTCTCTCTTATTTGACGGTTGAAGTGAGTTGTGCAGGAAACCCTTGAAGATCAGTGGGCGTTAGGGGAAGTTCTAGGCTGAACCAGCCAACTCCCATAAGCATCTTTTGCAGAGCCCAGCTGGTTTTGACCCTGGGTTAATCATTTAGTCTTTTTTCTGAACTGCATGAGAGATCTTTCTAACGCATTTCATTAGTTATCTGAAATTTCTTAAAAATTTTCAGTAATCACTGATATATCTGGCTTTATAGAGCTGAAATTAAAAGTTTTGTTTTTTTTGGATCGATCTACAGGGTTTCGTTTTAAATTTTTGCATTTTATTTCTGGGTCTTCTGTTTGTGAGATTTGTAGGCTGCGGGATTTTTTTAAAGAAGTTTCAAAGAGCTGTCTGCTGCTCATAAAAGAGAAATCGTTTGCCTGCTGTCCAGTGTGGGATTTCAGCTGTTGTCATGTAATCTCAGAGCCTGCACACAACTGCGTTTCATTTTTCTTTCAACCTTCAATTTGTCGCACCCGCACGCAAAATAAACAGCTGTAAGCGGTGTTCCTTTTCTGTTTGCATCCATCTTCCCGCCATCGAGCTTCATACCTAGCTCGCTAAATCGCAAAGTGCATGAAACCAAGTCGATTTTGTTGATGTATATGAGCGTGGGCATCAAAACGATTTTAAAGAAAATCTTCTGATATGTAAACGAGCTTCCCTCAGAGCTATTGACAATCTTCGTTTTCAATAACCTATCACTGCGTCATTTTTCTCTGCTGCCATCCTACGCAACCCCTTTGAGAACGCTCCAAGTCCGCCGTCACATCTGCAAAAGCTTCACGCGGGCTTATTTTGTCACAGTCTCGGGTTTTTCCTATTGGTTCCGCGCGGGCAATACGTCAGTCGTGCAGCTTCTGCACTTGCCACCGTCTACAGCTACAAAACAAGCAATCGACCCTCCGACATATGGTGAACACGCGAAGGCAGACTCAGTTTTGGATTATGTGTGGTTAAAATCGTTTCCGTTTTCCTTCAAAAGGGTCACGTTTATATTTTAGTTTTGGTGCATACGTTTAAAACGAAAATCATTTCCCTTTCTAAGTTTTATCGAGTAGTTTAGTCAAGGCATTTTCGCTTTTATTTCTTTTGAAATTTTAAAATAGTTTATATATATTGCGTAGAGTTTAGTTTAGAATTTAATTTTATTGAAAAGCCTAAAAGTTTTTTATAAAAAGAAAGGGGTTTAGGGTTTAGCTTAGGGTTTTATGTTAGGGTTTTAGATCTGAGTTTTGATTTAGATTTTATTTATTAAGATTTAAGTTAGATTTTAAATTTTATTTTTTGGGTAGTTTAGATTTAAATAGTTTTTTAGTTGGTTTAAATTTGTTTTTTTTTTTTTTTTTTTTGTAAATACAAATAAAAAAATATAAATATAAAAATAAAAATTAAATCCTTTTTTGTAGAGAATAGATTTTAAATTTTCATTTAGCTTTTTTTTTTTTAAAACTTTGTCGGAAAGCTTAAAAAACATCGCGGATTTTTTTTTTTTTTCTCTTAATCC
The DNA here is from genome assembly GCA_000404065.3 of Pinus taeda. Classification (NCBI taxonomy): domain Eukaryota; kingdom Viridiplantae; phylum Streptophyta; class Pinopsida; order Pinales; family Pinaceae; genus Pinus; species Pinus taeda. The sequence goes on along the minus strand of APFE031007999.1, from coordinate 9,101 downwards.
TGGAAAATTTATCGTGGTCTATATTTTTGCTGAGGCTACAATGTTGATGTGAGATTAATGTTCATCTTTATGATATTTGGCATGATTATCTGGTAAATGTGCAAATTTACATGGTCATATCTTTTGGAGTTTATTTTTAAATTGCCAGAATATTGTTAAAAGCATTGTGAATTTACTGATATCTCGCATTTTTCAAAGTTATTTGATGTTAAATGATTGTTGTGCACAATCCACATTTCTAAAACATCTGTTAAGTGATCGTTTTGACACCAAACCCATAAGGCACTGGTCCGTTAAATTAAACAAACCTATTAGGTGCTTTTCTCTTTCGTGTCTCCCAAACCAGCTGGTTCGCAGTTGGTCGTCCTTTTCCTTTCAGGGTCTACCCCCCTTAGCCGTGGGAGACAGGCTTAAACGGAGAGATCGGGGATCAGAGTGACAACCCCCGGTCTGAGCGTTGTCGTGACAATCTGTGCGACAACATAATGATAAAACAATTTTCTCTCTGGACATCCTTTCTATGTATATAACCTTAAATGTATCGCATGGACTTCTTGTACATGTGTTTTCTTTAACATAAGAGCTCTCATGAGACATTCGTGCAGCAGAACCTGAAGCTAACCCAAACTTTTTAAAAGCATTTTGAAGCCATGATATGATACACAGCCCCTACTAATCTTTCTTCCAATGATGGTTGAAAAAAGAGAATTATTAGCCAAATGTTTCAAGGACATGGAAATAACCCCAATAACCCCTACACTTTAATTTGTACTATCCATACGATTATTAAGATTTTTTTATTTTTTTATTTTATTTTTAAAACATTATAAATATCAACCTTATAGACCTAAATTTTAGAATAATAAGCATCTGGAAACAGGGGTCACTTGCGTGTTTAATTGGAAAACTGAAGTCATAGGAATGTTAAAGAGACATAAATTTCATCATTCTCTATCTGATTATCATCTATATAATAATGGTTCTGAAATTTAAAACTTTGATATCACTTGTAGTAGGTTTGAAGGAAAGAAGAATTAACAGTCCCTATCCTGATGGTGAATTTTAGTTTTTGAGTGACTAGTTACTATATATATGTTCAACTTATTTTAGTATATATTCACAGACAAAGTAACATGAATCTTCCCCCACCCACACAGTGTAGAGCAGCTCGCTTGGTGAAATCATTTATTTTATTCTCTTTATCTTGTTGAGTATTAACACCATTCACTCATTATTTTGGTAGATGTTACAAAATGCTTTGCTCACAGATTTCTTTGGGATGGACCACTCCCACACTCTTACTCAGCTCCCCCACTATGCTCCACATTATGGCAACACTGGTCTTAAGCTTTCATTGTAGACATGTTGAGGTGAATAGCGCTCTTGTTTCATGGCAACTTCTTTCCAATGTACTGGAGACATCCTTTTTGCTGCCCAATCACGACCTTAACTCATTTATTTGCTTGTTACTCTTGGTTGACAAACTTGCTACTATTTTGTATTGTGCTGTTAGTATAAGATGCATAGCTCAATCCCCTTTGTTGCTCTGCGTTATATGTTCTGGTTCTTCTTTGTCTTGGCTCCCTTTGCCCATACCATCTAATGCAAGGATATATGTCATATGTTTAATTATTCGCACAAATTCTTCCGCGTGAAGGACAACCAACTTTAACTGGATGATATGACTAACAATCCCTATCCTGTGTAGAACTCAGGACAAGAACATTATATTACGAAGCAGAGTTCAGGACCAAGACCTTACCTACCTAAACAAAGTTAGCTTGAGAACAGGACCTTACCAGAGCTGAAGTGAAACCTTTCAGGACAGACCTTAACTTCTAGCTCAAGTAAGGTTGACTTTCACTTATATGAGCATGGTGAAGATAAGGTCACTTACCTAACATTAATAAAGGTAAGGTATGACCAACATTTCAGAGGTAAGTAATGAGAATATTGCACTCAAAAGGCATCTCTGTTAAATCATATATTGAAGTATTTCACCTTAGAACTGGAATACATACAACCTACATTTATAAAGAATTAACTGTTCCTCTCGTGTCCTCATAGTACGAACTAGATGCTATAAGAAGACAGTGGCAATGCCAGAGGGCTAATCAAAATGCAAGACGGGGAAACGACGTAAAAAAATTATCCCTAGCTGGTGAGATTTTGTACCCGTAAGTTGCTCATTCCTTAGAGATGCTTATGTCTACACGTTACATTGTTATTAGCTTTTAACATGCAAAACTAGTGGGAGCAAGGCTCCAGACAGTTCAATTGTGGCTTCCATGAATCTGCAGATTCACGAGTTAAATGAAATCGATATGGGATGTAGTAAATTACCCGGCATTTTGAGAAGAGAGAAAGCCCCAGATTGAATACGTTGCTTTATCCACGTGCGAAATCTGTTGGGCTTCGCCCGCGCAGGTTCGAACCCAGCTGTCGACGTTTCATTTATTTAGTGTTCTGTTTATGAATATGGTTTTAAATGGGCTTTCCCATGCAGGTTCGATTCCTTGGAACACAGGAAGCTGCGTAGGTAACATTAGTAGGCAACTTCTTTCCAATGTAGGAAGCTGCGTAGATTGCCCGTTCATTAACAATTTTCAGAGAATGCGGCGCACAAACTGTTTTATAACTCAGAGATTTATAGCAGATTGAATAATATTATAATTCCATTTTAAATCGATGCAAAAATGAGGGAAGGCGGAGATTATGGGTAATATGAAAAATAAGACGAGTAATTTACTGATACATTGCTTTATCCGCGCGTGAAAAACTGTGAAAATCACCTTTCAATCGACGCTCTTCCATACTTTCTTCGGTTTGACCTCCCGAACTGTGCCCCTTCATTCACCCAGATTACCATCCGCCTTGTCTGTCGGACTGTGTAAAAAGAATTCTTCCACCTCTCTCGCAGGGAAGGAGACCCTAATTTTGCTGAACCGTTTTAATCCCTTCCTTGGGCAATGAAATTCAACGTTCAACCTCTTGAGCAGAGGAGGGTTCCGCTCAGTAACCACGGGATTTCTGAGGCTAACCATGGAAATTGACCTCAAAATGAATCGATGCCCACTAATTTGCCTTTAAATTATTTCAACTAGGCTCTAAATTATTTCAAATTATATTCACAGAATGAAATTACCACAGCGCTTGTTAAACAGGGAGTTTTTAGATTCAAACCGCAGAAATGTAACCGTGAATTTTTACAAGCTTTTACGCAGCAGAATTTAATCACAAAATTGATACGAGCATAGGGCCTGAGAGGTCGAAGGGTTTGAACGATGCCCTCTGATACCTTGTGTAATAACCATAAACCGAAATAAGATGATAAGCATAACAGAAATGCAGTAACCGTAAGGGATTTCGAACACCTACCTAAACCGTTGTCTGCTCCTGTTGAAGCTGATGACTCTGCGGTTATTCTGATCCGATTACCAGGAAACCAATTCCTCCCAGCCAATCCAGCAAGCTTCTCACCGAAGCTCACTGCCCCCGTGCCCAAAACCTCAGATCAATGTAAAGCTCCCTTTGGTTTCAACTCTTGATTTCTTGGTTCTCCTGCCTCTTCTCTCTGTCCTCCTCCCTCTTCTCAGCCCCATCTCAGTGATTTTATAACCAGGGCTAAGCGGTGGCCACCCTGTACACCCACGACTCCACCGCTTACTCCCGCGGTGACAACTCCCTACAGCTGTGAGTCATCCTCCCGTACAGGCGTCTCTGCCTTCCTTCAGGTTCAGTCTTTTTTTTATACGATGGTTTATATATAACGTTGGGGGTATTTATAAAGTTTGATTACCATATATATATATATATTAACACTATTGTGTTTCAGTATAACCATATGACATACTTTATATTACTTGAGTATAAATATAAAGTTTATTTATGTTTGTTTTTAATATAACTTTAGTACTTTAGATTAAATAAATTAATTTTTTTTTATTCAATACTAAATCTTTATTCTTTTTTTATAGGTATCATTTTTATTGATTTATTATTATATTTTAGTATTATTATTTTTTTATACAGGGGCACATAATATGTGCATTTAAAGATGGGTCGTTACATACACTCCCCCTTCAGAAAACCTCGTCCCGAAGTTAGAGAGTTTTAATGGACATGCCTTTCCTTATCCAGGTTCCCAAACTATTTTGAGGTCATCCTATCCTTCCTAATCTCTTCTGCTCCCATCCTATCTGTCCTCTATTGGAGTATGCCATGGCGTCAGTTTTACTGACCTAACCATTCATAAACTCTAAGGTGACAGCGTCGGCTATACCGACCTGATTCCTAGTAGGCATCCGGCAGTCATCATCACACGTCTAGGGGAGCGTGTCTTGCACAGTCCTCCCATGACTCCAGGGTTCGGAGGATAAACGGTGGGCAACACCTCCACCCCTCCCAGTAGAACTTAGGGTTAACACCCTATCCTAGAATCACTTGGAGCTTTAATTGTTCTGAAGTTCTGTCATCACGTGGTCATCCTGGTAATCGGATACTTGAATCTGCAATCATACACTCACTCATGCATTCGTAAAATGTGCATCAGCATATTCAAAATAACTCATGTATTATTCACATATGATACTACAATATAACCTATTTTTACCATTTTCTATGCATGCCTTTTGAATCCCATCTAAAATGTATTCACTTCCTGATTTCTATTCCATTGCTCATATTGACACGTAAAAATAAAACAAATTTACAATATCCTAATTTCTATTAGAAGTAAAATCCTTTAACTGCCTTAACTTTCCTTCGACAACCATAATTTAATAAAATGAACCACATATATCGTTTTGGTATCCATGTACCAGCAGAAGTTAAATATATTATGTCACAAAATTTCACGTTTATCTATAATCATTCAAAATGTTTCTGGGTCTCTGATTGCAGTGGAGTAAAATATATATAAAACATGGTTTAAAGTTCTTCAAAATTGACAGAGTCTAGGGTATCTTTGACATATGTCCTCTGTATTTTCCCAAGTTGCGGATCCAGGACTATACTTGTCCCATTGGACCTTAACTTGGTCCACCAGGCGGTTCCTAAGCTGTCGAACCCTACATTCCAAAATACGTAAAGGTTCGACCGATATGACTCCCTCGTCCGATACCTGCAATTCCTTCCATTGAAGGTTATGAGATAGATCAGCTATATAATGTCTTAGTACAGAAACACGAAATACATTATGAATTCTATGCAGGTGAGGTGGTAGGGCAAGACGATAGTCAACAAGTCCCACTCTTTCCATGAGTTTAAATGGCCCAATAAATCGAGGTGATAACTTTGTCCCTTTCCCGAATCAAATAGTACTTTTATTTGGCTTGATGCGGATGAAAACCTGATCCCCTACTTCATACCTCCTATCAGTTCTGTGAGCATCAGCATAACTCTTATGTCTATCCTGAGCTTCCTTTAATCGTTATCTAATTTGTCTTACCTACGCTTCCATTTCATGGATTAATTCAGGTCCTATTATCACTCGATCTTCTAACCTGTCCCAACTTAACGGTGTTCTACAAGGTCGGTCGTATAAAGCTTCAAATGGAGGCATCCCAATCGAGCTGTGGCAACTGTTGTTGTATGCGAATTCGACTAAGGGTAAATACTTTTCCCAGTGTGATTGCTGATCCATTACGTACATTCGCAACATGTCTTCAAGTACTTGATTCACTCTTTCAGTTTGCCCATCAGTCTCAGGATGGTAAGCAGTGCTTAAATTTAGCTGAGTACCTAAGGTTGTTTGCATGCAAGTACAGAATCTAGAAGTGAATCGTGAATCTCTATCGGATATAATCTTTTTAGGTACTCCATGAGATCTGATAATTTCATTTGAGAATACTCGAGTTACGTCAGCAACATTGTAAGTGTCTCTCACGGGAATGAAATGCGCGCTTTTTGTTAATTTATCCACCACTACCAAAATGGCATTGTGTCTTTGAGAAGTAAGAGGTAGTCCAGTGATAAAATCCATCGAAATGGTCTCCCATTTAGACATAGGAATGTCGTGGGGTTGTAAGAGGCCTGCTGGGTGACAATGATCTGCCTTTACTTGTTGACATTCCAGACATTTTGCAATAAATTGAGTGATATCGCGCTTCATGCCTGCCCAAAAGAAGAGTTTCTTGGTGTCCGCATACATTTTCCCTACTCCAGGATGAGCATAATACACTGCTCTGTGGGCTTCCCCAAGGATGGTATCTCGAAGATCTTTATCATCAAGAATATACATCGTTCCATGGAATTGTAAGATTCCGTTGTTTTCTAGTTCATATCCCTCGAATTTCGATTCTTTTGCCCTTTTTCCTTCTAGACTTGCTCTCACCTTTAAATACCAGCTGTCTTTTATAAGATGATCCAGTACTCGTTGTCTTAAGTCTACTTTAATGGGTATGAGAGAAAATATCTGAGGTCTTCTGCTTAAAGCATCTGCTACTACATTTTCTTTTCCTTTAATGTATGATATCCCGAAGTCATATTCACTTAGAAATTCACTCCATCACCTTTGCCTTGCATTTAAGTCTCTTTGGGTGAACAAATATTGTAGACTTTGATGGTCGCTTTTAAGTGTAAAACTTCGTCCCACTACATAGTGTCTCCAAATCTTTAAAGCTAATACTACAGTGGCTAATTCTAAATTGTGAGTAGCATAGAGCTCTTCATGAGGTTTTAACTTCCTGGAAACATATGTTATTACTCCTCTATCCTGCATCAACACTGCACCCAGTCCCTATTTGGATGCATCAGTACATACTGTAAAATCTTTGTCCATGTCAGGGACTCTTAGTATCGGTGCACTGGTGAGTAGTTTTTTGAGTTCAGAGAATGCTTTTCTACATTCCTCGGTCCATTCATACTTGACACCTTTCCGCTGAAGGGTTGTAATTGGCTTTGCGATTTTGGAGAACCCCTCTACAAATCTTCGGTAATAACCGGCTAAACCCATAAAGCTTCGTATCTCATGAGCATTTTTCGGTATTGGCCAATCCATGATCGCTTTTACTTTCTCAGGATCTACCGAAATCCTTTCACCTGATATCATGTGCCCCAAATAATGAATCCTTTCTTGAAAGAATGAACACTTCGATAGTTTTCCATACAACTGGCATTCTCTAAGACAGGACAATACTATCCGCAAATGATCTTCATGCTCTTTCCTATTCTTGGAATAGATGAGTATATCTAAAAAGACTTGCACAAATTGATCAAGATATTTACGGAAAACGCTATTCATAAAATTCATGAATACTGTTGGTGCATTTGTTAATCCAAATGGTACCACGGTGAATTCATAATGTCCAAAACGTGTCCGGAATGCAGTTTTGGAAATATTATTTTCAGAAATCCTTCACTGATGATAGCCTGATCGAAGGTCAATTTTTGAAAAGACAGCAGCTCCTTTCATTTGATCGAAAAGATCGTCGATTCGAGGCATAGGGTATTGATTCTTTACTGTAGCTCGATTCAAGTCTCGATAATCTACGCATAATCTTAAAGATCCATCTTTCTTCTTCACAAAAATTACAGGAGCGCCCCAAGGTGATGTGCTGGGCCAAATATGCCCTATATCCAGTAGTTCCTTCAATTGAATTTGCAGTTCCTGAAGTTCTGGAGCTGTCATTCTATAAGGTGTTTTAGAGATCGGTTGGGTACCTGGTTTTAATTCAATAGTGAGATCTAGCTCTCTTACGGAGGGTAATCCTGGTAACTCTTTTGGAAATACATCCGGGAATTCGGCTAACACCGGATATTGTCCTAAGGATAGTCCTTTTCCTTCGCTTACCTCTTGAATTACATAAGCCTAACAACCTTTCCTTAAACAACGCTTCATTTTCGTCGCGGAAATGTAGCGTAAAGATACCTTCCTCCTGATTCCTTGAATTTGGATTACTTCTCCTTCATCATTTATGCCTAGAATTCTTTTCCCATAACAATCTACCCAAGCTTGATGAGCTTCTAGCCAGTGCATACCTATGATAAGATCATATGTTCCTAATGCTGTGACATAAACTTTCAGTTTAGTCAAACAGACCCCTAGGTCAATTTTGCATTGATCCACACTTAAGCTCACGATTTGGAGTTCTCCTGAGGCCATTTCCATTTGATGAAAATCATTTTGTCTACGAGCTGCCAACCCACATTTGTTTAATGCATATGATGAAATGAAACTATCTGTGGCACCAGTATCAAATAAAATTTTGAGTTTTATACCATTGATAGTACCTGAAGATTCCACTACAGTGGATTGATGTGCTGCTTGGTCGTGGTCGACCACTGCATGAATTCTATGATTACCTCGGTTGTCTGAATTTGGTTCCTTTCCAGTTCTATGCAATATATTCAATGAAGCTTTGGGGCAGTCCCGTTGAAAGTGCGGTCCCCCACATCCCCAACAATTAAGTGGTGTTGATCCTCTTGAGTCAGGGTGTGAATTCCTAGAGAACGAGTTTCGTCCTCTCATGTTGATTCCTCTCGAATTTCTTCTTCCACTAGCGGTCCTTCGAGATGCCCAGGGACTGGTGTTTCATGATCCAGTGGCTATAGTGTTTACTGCCATGGGAGCTCCTGTCCCTATATTTCTTGGGGCAAACCTGTTACCGTAAGGTGGCCTCGAGCTACCCCCTCTGAAGAAGTTCCGGGGAGTCCTTCCTGGAAATCCTGATTGGACAGGCCCTGTTGGCCCCATATCCTTTTTGATCCCTAGGTGCTCTTCTGCATAACAACCACATTCGACTGCCTCGGCTACTGATGATGGCTTCCACATGCTTACCAAGGCTCTGATGCGAGGATTTAACCCAAAAATGAAGCGTTCAGCCTGATGTTCATCCGAGTCTAAGTAGTGAATGTATTTTACAAGTTCCATAAACCTTATCTCGTACTCTTCCACCGTTTTACTTCCCTGAATTAACGTATGAAAGGCTCTTGCTTGCTGTTGTTGAAAGTATACAGGTAAATACTTTGCGCGAAACCTTTCCTCAAATAGTTCCCAAGGGGCATTATCTGATGTAAGGTGTAGCTGCTTTTCCAGATTTCCCCACCAAATCAAGGCACTTTCCTTTAGTTGGAACACGGCAATTTTTGTTTTTGCCGAA
>APFE031007998.1:189840-260089 GCA_000404065.3 Pinus taeda | reverse complement strand
ATGTCGTTCATGGTTTCTAGAGATCTGTGTTACATTTGCATAGAATTTTAGATATCATTCAGAGATCTAAACACCAAACAACAACATTGAGATTTTTATTTCACTCAACCTATAACATATTGAATCTGTCTTCATCAATGTTCTTCTTCCATATGTATCCACTTATGACATTTCCTTTGCAATATTTGGTGCATGTGCTATTTATAGGTCATTTTTAGGTTATAAATGTCTTCATAGTTTCACTTTTAATTGAGTATTCAACTGAACATATTTATTCACTTATACATAACTATTTTTCCTTTCACCAACTTTTCATAACTTCGATACCATTAGGTAGGGACCTACAACTTCGATGTTGTTTTGCTTTTTTAATAAAATATTGTCGAGACTTTAATTTATTGAAAGTTGTATAATTTACAACTTATGAAGTTTCAGAGTCTAATTCTTTAAAGGGTGCTAGCTCAATGGAAGAGCACCTGCTTTACAAGCAGGAGGTTGGTGGTTCGATTCCATCGTTCCCTGACATACATATGGAATGAAAACAATCAATTTTTGGTGATGGAGACTATTTTGACCATCACTAATGAGTATTGGTGAAACTTTTCGACCCTCACCAAAATATGAAATGGTGACGATCAATGAACGTCACCATATATACACATCAATAGTGACGACCCTCAAAGATCCATAAACATAAATCATTGTTGTTGATATGAAATGGTGATGGTCGTTGTTCGTCATTATATTCATTATTTGTGACAAACCTTGAATGTCACCACAACACCTATACTTCTGGTAATGCGACTTTTGGTGACGATCAATGAGCGTCACCATATATATGAACCAATAGTGACGGCCATGAAATATCCATCACAATAAATTGTTGTTGTTCATATAAAATGGTGACGGTCATTATCCATCATTATAATCAATGTTCATGATAGACCTTGAATGTCACTATAACACCTATACTTTTGGCGATGCTACCTTTGGAGATGTTCAGTTTTTGGTGACCAAGGCTATGGTCCATCACCATTGCTCATATGAAATGGTGAATGTCGCTATCCATCATTATAAATCATTATTGGTGACATATTTTGAATGTCACTACAACACTTATACTTTTGGTGTGCCACCTTTGGTGAAATTTAGCTTTTGGTGACGGAGGCTATGGTCTGTCACCATTGCTCATATGAAATGGTGACGGTATCTATCCATCATTATAAATCATTATTGGTGACGGACTTTGAATGTCACCACAAAACCTATACTTTTTGTGTTTCCACCTTTGGTGACATTTAGTTTTTGGTGACGGAGGCTATGGTCCATCACCATTGCTCATATGAAATGGTGACGATCTCTATCCATCATTATAAATCATTATTGGTGACAAACTTTGAATGTCACCACAAAACCTATACTTTTGGTGACGCCACCTTTGGTGACGTTCAGTTTTTGGTGACAAAGGCTCTTTTGACCATCACCAATGAGATTATGGTGACATTTTTTGCCCTTCACCAATGTCCTTTTTTCTTGTAGTGTTATTTAGTGTATGGAAAGAAGACTGTTATTTTGTACTATCAATCAATTTTTCAAATGAATAGAAGAAGTTTGGAGTGGTTTAATAGGGATTCATGTGTCAAACCTTGCTCGTAATGTGTTTTTTGTTTTGTGAATCGTTTGTTGTTAGTTTCATGATTTAATGCATGTCTTCATATTTGGCTTAACAAAAAAATATCTCAAAATTCACTACTTGTTGTGCTTTGTTTTATGTTAGTTGAACAGTCTATGTTTTCCTCTTATGACAATTAAAATTCATCTTGTAATCTAATTCTCTAGTTTCATCCTCACAACTCTTCATTTTCCCTATCTTCAACGAATCAAGTTAAAAAACCAGAAAACTTCCTATCTTTCCCCTACCTAAATCACCTCATCATCCCTTATTCACTTGAAACCATTAGTAGAGTGTGACTCCATGCCGAATGGATGTGTCTTCTCCCACCTACTTGAAAAACATTGAAAGCAACATACTCTCTCGATCCTCATAACTATCGTAAGGTTGAAAATCATTCAGTCATCTAATTGACTAAGAAAACCTTAGTGAGAGATCCCTCTCCAAGGCTAGAAGGGCTAGATTCTAGACTAAAAGTGATTTTTGTTTACCTTTGTAATCACTTTTTCAGCCTAAAGGAAATTTCAAAGTGTAGATAGGATGTATAGAAAAAAACCTCTTTAGGTCCCACCCACCCAGTGCTTTGGGCATGGTAATTCGCTCCCAACAAACCTAAGGGAGCACATATTTATCCTAGGTTCCAGCCCATAAGAACATGAAACATATTTTGTGAAATTTTTTGGTAGTACCATGGGGAATGCAGGAAATTTATATCCAAAAGACCGAAATAGCCTCCAAGACTTATTTAACCAAAAAAAGTCTCACAGCTCTAGATAGCCACCTAAGACTCCATCTTTTAAGTATTTTTTCGATCTTGGTAATAAGCAAAGACCAATCCACCTTCTCGTAACATTTTGATTTCAGATGAAATCCCAAATATTTAATGTCTTTATCAAACTCATGAATTTGAAAAGGAAAAACATTCTTGATGTTCAAAGCTTGGAATTCAGTCAAATTCTTAATCAAAATACATGGCTTCATATCATTGAACACCATACATGTAGCTAAACCAAACATAATTATAATCTCAAATAAAATAGCTACATCTCTACAAGATCCACAGTAGAAAATCAAGATGTCATCAACAAATAAGAAATGAGTGATTGCTAATGCATTTGAAATTATAACTCCCTAAAAATCACCCTGACATTTATCATTTGCAAGAAGTCAACTAAGACCTTTAGCAACAAGAAAGAACAATAAATGAGATAAGGGGCATATATGACAAAGACCTCTTTATGCATGGAAAAAAGGAGATGTTTCTCCATTGATCAAAACAACAAAAGAGATAGATCACAAGCAACCCATCACCCAATTTATGAAATCAATCTTGAAACCCAAATTAGTTAGTAGCAATCTAAGATACGTCCAACTCACTTGGTTATATTCCTTTGATAAATTTATTTTAATAATTTCACCCTTTAATTTGAGAGATTTGATGTTATGAAGGCCTTCCTAACCCACCCTAATTGCCTCGTGAATTTGTCACCCTTCCAAAAACCCAAATTGTTCCTTTGAAATAGATGTCATTAAAAGAAATTTTAGCCTCCTAGAAATCACTTTAGATATGAATTTGAAGGTGCAATTTCGTAAGGAAATAGGATGGAAATCTTCGAATGATTTAGGATTATCCACTTTAGGGATGAGAGCTATGAAAGTGGAATTGAAAGTTGAGAGGCATCTACCCTCCCTTTGAGAATCATTAACAACCTTGAGTATGTCCTTACCAATAAAATCAAAAAATCCTTCGAAGAACTTAATCCCCTGTCCATTTTTCTTGGGGGTTTTATCTTTCTAAAAGCTAGAAATTATATCCTTCAATTCATCCTCAAAATCGTGCTCCATCAGAGTTATGGTATCTTCATCATATACAAATCTAGGGAACATTTGGGCTACCCTTATGAATTTGGTAATAAAAGTTGTCTCATGCTCCTTGAATAGATTTTGGAAATGAGAAACACTTAGGGAAGCAAGACCATCAAAATCAAATATTCCCCTCCCAATCCATCCTAAAGAGAAAAAATGGTATTATACAACTGCCAACCATTGGCATAGGGCTGGAAGAATTTGGTATTCACATCCCCAGTTGAAATACATATATATCTACTCTTCAAATGCCACTCAACCTCCTAATCTTTTAATATGGATTTTCTATCAGTTATTAATCTAAATAGAGCCTGCTTTGAGGCCTCATCCAAAAAACCACTAAAACTAAAGTCAAATAGAACTTGAATCTTCTTTTTGATATCCACCAGATCTTACTCCTCTCCACATTTCTTTAGATCGTCCCACTCCATCACTCGTCTCTTAACACATATAAGAGTATTTTAAAGCTATTAGGTTGTAGATAAACTAGATTAAGGATCAAATGGAAGCTGCCTCTCCTTCAAAAGTTTGGGAAAATCCCCATCTCTAATATAAGAGGAATTAAACTTAAAAGGGCACTTGGGCCCAGGATTTTTCAACTCCAAAAATTATAGGATAATTATTAGATTCCCCACCCACATTAATCCATTGTAGAATATTGGAGAAATATTCCACTAGAGCTTCAACCACCATAAATTGATCAATATGTTTTGCAATATGGGCCTCCTCACAATCTTGATTTCTCTAGGACAGTTTAGTCCTAACAAGATCAACATCCAGTAGCATTTTCCGAATAATTTTATGAAAGAATAAATCCATGAGGTTATTATTTATAACCCAATGCCCCCAAGATTCAACCTACCCTAAAGAAACAATTAAATCCCCATCAAGAAACAAATTCTTAGCCTCCATCAATCTCATATCAAAGAAATGATTCCAAAAAACCACCCTCCCCTCACATGTACCATATATATATATATATATATATAATATATATATATGCAAGTGAAGGTGGCCCGAAAATGTGAAGAGAATATTTCAATCCCAAACCTTGACCTAATGCTCTAGGAATTCAGCACCCAACTCTTATCATACACCCACCCAATGGCAAGTCCTTACCTTGAGCATCGAAGGAAATAGAAATCTAACCACTAAGAAAATATTCCAATAAGTTTGTGACAACCTCCCTAGAACCTATGGTTTGCTGGAGAAAAATGATATCCATACATTCGACCTGAATCAAGGGTTTTAGAGAAAGTATTTTTGAGGGGTTTTACAGCCCATGACAATTAAAAGAGAGGAATTTCATGAGGGGAAAATACCCTAGGAAGACAAATCCCTAAGCTCCCTAGTAATGGAAATTTTCCTACCAACGATTGGCTCTTATTTATATTTTTCCTTAGCCCTATCCATATGATATTTCCACCCATGATATTTAGAACTGGGAGAAGAGATAAAAATCTAACCAACACTACTAGACAAGCATCATTAGTAGCATAAGCATGCTTAGACCAAAGGTTATATAGAATTTTTCTATAACCAAAATCGTCAATGGAGAAGGTAAGACCCGAGGAGATGGAGATATCGGGGGTTGAGATGGAAATCATAGGCGAAGGGATAGAGAAAGGGATCTAGATTATGCCAATAATAGAACCAAAATAAAAACAAGAAGAGACAACTCCACTAGAAACAAAACCCTCATCCAAATCCATACAAGACAACGAACAAAACTAAGGACAAGATAGTAGAAAGGAAAGGAGAGGAACTTGGGTAGTGCAAAGCCATAGAATTCATTCATCCATAGGCTTGAGAAGGAACCCCATCATCAGCCACATGATCAAGTGCATACAATTCAGTGATCAGCACTACAGGTGAAGAAATACCACAACCATCCAATGGAGGAGATTCATTGCCACTAGAAGAGACTAAAACTTGTGGCACCACATCCCCAAATTAGGTGAACCCTCCATACAATTACACATATCCATTGTGACTTCTTCCTAAACCTTTGGACCACTATCCATAGCCATATTTGCAAAAAATTTCAACTTTTTATTTACCCCACCAGCAAAGTTCCATGTTTGAATGGGAGATTGTAAAAACAAACTATGTGACCATATTTATGGCATCACTTACACCAAAATGGAATACCCTCATAATCTAACATCTAGATTCATTCCACCCCTCTGTTAATATTAATAGTCTCATACATTCTCTTCCATAAATCCAAATTCACAAGAATGAAATCCAAAGACAAATCCTTTGTTTCCATAAACGAATAGTCAACCCAAATATAAACCCCCAAGTTTTTCTCTAGGTCCATGAAACTTTTCTCATTCCAAATATTGGATGGAAGGCCAGACATTCTGACCCAAATGGAAACCACATCGCTACATTCCATGTTTGCATCAAAGAGAGGGTTTCATAAATTTAAATTTATAGGAGTCAAGTCAATAGCCAAAACTGAATGAATGATACATTATGCATCCTCATGAGAACTAAAAACAATTTGAATCCAACCTTTGGTGAACCGAAAGATGTCGGGAGGGGATTACAACACTAGAGTAATATTAGTGTAAAGCCACTCCTGCAAAGTGGGAATACCAAATGTTCGGCCCCTAGCATGGCCAACCAAAGCCGTAACTACTATAATGTTTGCTTTGTCCATTTCAACATCGGCCCCAAAGATTAGATGTTAAGAAGTAGATTATTTCTCACATTTAAGAACTACATCCTTCTTTGACATTGTTTAAGAGTTGAAGGACTCTTTGGTTGAAGAGTGCAAACCCTCCTCTCTCTTAGGCACCTAAACTAGGTTTTTTCCAACTTCTTGAACCTTCAGATAACAACCACAATAGCCATTCACTTGAAAATTCTTTTTCTTGTAACTTGAAGCAGACAAATACCTCATAGGTGTGTTTTTCTTTAGAAACAGACCCATAGAGGAAAGGGAAGCACCAACCACTAAGGGAGGATAAAACCTCTCATCTAGGGAAAATGATGAAGAGATACCAACACCATTTGGCTAACAAAGACCTAAATCCAACATTGATACAATAATGTAAAAAAACCCCACAAGAAGGCGAAGGAAATGAGGTTTCACCAAAAGACCCCACATTCCCTAAAGAACCATAAACATCCGGCAAAGGAGAACAAAAAGGAGAGTCTGAGAAAAGACTTGTATAAGACCCAAAAACAACCTTAAAGAGAGTTGAGCCACTAGAAAACCTCCTTTCAACGCACTCCAAGCATCACCCAAGCTCCCATCCAACCAAAAGCTCAAAGCCATGTTCCTACAAAATTCCACATTAGAATAAAGAT
Organism: Pinus taeda; assembly: GCA_000404065.3. NCBI lineage: Eukaryota > Viridiplantae > Streptophyta > Pinopsida > Pinales > Pinaceae > Pinus > Pinus taeda. Next base: position 253,230 of record APFE031007998.1, on the reverse strand, counting down.
GCCACCATGACCCAAATAAACTCTATTTTCTAGTGAGAAAGATGTGGCCATCTTGACTAACAAAAGCCTTCCCCAGCTAGATCACTTGCAAACACAAAAACTAGCATTGAAACTGGTGTTGATCAACCCCAAAGAGAAAAACATAACTGCTTACCAAGAACTGCCATCACCCTTCCATATTTAGATCTAAAATTATTATAATTTTCACTGTCCATTTTCAAAATATGGTTGTTTCGATGTAATTTTCACATCATTCACAACCCCTCACAAGTTTGTATGAACCCCAAGTTGACATTTGAATGGTGGAGTTTAACATTCTTGTTGCAATTATTTTAATGTTGTTTCCTATGTTGTAGTAGATTGTACCACTAGTAAATTTGAGATTGGTAATTGTGAAGGATTAGTTTATTCATTCATTACACTTCAGTTATCCTCTTGTATGTTAATAAAAAGATCCACTATGTATATTTTCATGGCTATAATATGCTCTATGATTGATCCACTATGTATATTCTTTGTGGCCATGCATACTACTCTTTGATATTGTATGGATCCACTATGAATTCATTTTTGTGGCCATGATTGTTCTTCATATCCAAATAATTTATGGATCGACAATGTACTTGATTTGGAAGGTATGCTTTTTTAGAGCTAAGTATTAGTATGTTTATCTTGTTGAAGGAAATGTAACTAGATTCATTCTTCATAAATGTACTTTTGATATTTGTATTTATTCAAGAAAAGAAATATTATTTTTATAATATATGTCAATGAGTTTCTTACTCATTGAAATAATTCTATCATTATTTAAAGTTCTATAGGTGAGTCAAATAGTCAAAAGAATAAGTTGAAGACCTTAAGGGCATGTTATACCTTGTATGTATATGTATTATGGTCAAGAGAATACCTCCAAGAAAAGTCACAAGCATCCTCCAAGCAACGACATCCCTAAAAGAAGAAATTTGAAGCATAAGAGCAGTCCTGAAGTTGGCCTACAAACAAGTTATCTGGTCGGCCTTAAGTCAGCCTAAAAAGGAGAAAACACTTATATATAAGGGTCATACTCCACTCCAATACAACGTATTCATAGCTTTGAAACTAGAGCAAAAAATGAGGGTGACCAAGTAACAAGAAAAGGAGCCTCTAGTGCAACGTACAAGGAAGAATCTAGACCGAAGTTTAAGGGATTGTTTTCTAGGGTAGAAAATAGTCACACGTGCGAGAAACATACCTCTTCCTACAGTCACAATAGAACTATCCTTATAGTCACATAATATCATTGGTTGGGAAATCTAAGCAAGCATATAAGGACTCTCACTCAAGCGTAGAAGGAACTCTCACAAGCGAAGAAGGAAAAGGTCTACACCATAGAGAAAATAGTCACACGTGTGAAGGTAAAGAGGTTGTCCCTGTTGTCATAACATCCCTCCCATTGCAGCCTTACAAGTTCATTGATTGGTGAAGACAAGAAAGGAATCAACATATGAAAAGGGTCTCATTAAAGGAATCTTCTCTAGAGAAAGTAGAAACAAGGTTACTAACAAGTTGAAAGAAGAACAAAGTGCCAGAAGTAGGAGGACAAAGTGCTAAGAAACAAAGTGCCAGAAGAAATGTCGAGGTATATGGTGCAGAAAGGAGTGAAGACTTGACTTGTGCTTGGAGGATCTATTTTTTAGGAGTCTAGGGTTTGGCATTGATCAATAGAAGCTTAAATAAGAGAAATTCATGAAAGGTTTTTCCTCTCAATAGAAGAGAGGTTTTGGCCCTGGAAGAGAGTCAACATCTTTTGTTCTTGTTTTTATGTTTTGGTAGCAGCTTGATGAAGTACACACATAAGCACTAATAAGAATAAGATGAATAATAAGCTAATAAGTAAAAGTAAAAATACTCCACAAATTGTTATCAAGTAACAAAGAATCACACTACACTACTAATGCCCTAGATTCTTCCACATGGTATCAGAGCTAAGGTGACACATCAAGGAAAGGGAAACTCAAGAACACTCATCAAGAAGAAGCATCTGCAAAGTTGAAGCATCAAGCCCAGAAGTCTCAATCACTTCATGGATAATAATGGTATACAATCCATCATTCATCAAGGAGGTCTATGAATCTCGAAGAAGAGACTTACATAAAGGCACATACAAAGAAGAGCAGATTGAAGCAGGACCTGCATCAAGCTACAAGTCATCAAGAAAATCATCAAGCAAGTCCACTTGGAGAAGGAAACTTGAAGAACATCAAGATCAAGGGAATACAAGCCATCAAGCCTTCAAGGAGGAAGAAAATCCATTACATCTCAAAATATATCAAGTACGTACATGTCCCCTTCTGAATATAGATCAATGTATTTTTGCAAGGAAATCAATAAATTGGTAAGTACTAATAACTTTCTTGCATGGAAGAAGAGGACTGATCTAGTACTCAAGGAGAATGAACTCTTAGAGCATGTCAAATGGAAAATCACTTTCCCTGCTAAGGAGTAGACTCAAGCCTTAGCCAAGTACAATAAGGATGAGACAAGAAATCAAAGGATTTTAATACAATCAATGAAAGATTCTCTCATTCCCTATGTCTCCAAATTTGAGTCAGTGAAAGAAATTTATGATAAGCTAGTAGATTTATTCTAGGTATCCACAACCGGAGAAGTAATATCTCTAAGGAATGAACTGTACAAGATAAAGATAAAAAATGAAGGAATAACTCCCTACTTCATGAAAATATCTTAAATGAGAGATCAACTTCGAGAGCTTGGGGAGGTCATGTCTGAAAAAGAGATGAAATATGTAGCACTCAATGCTCTAACTGAGGAGTGGGGAAACTTCACATCAACCATATATGAAAAGAAGGAAGCAACCACTCTTAGTGAAATGTGGTCTCTATGCAGAACAGAGGAAACCAGACTTAAGGCACAGGAAGATGTGGGATCAAAGGAGCAAGCATTTGCTACCATGGCCAAAATAAAGGGTAAATTTGGAAATTTTGGTCCTCTAAGAACAAACAACAAAGACAAGTCCAAAATCCAATGTTTTGGATGTCAAGAATATGGACACTAAAAAATGAATTGTACTAAGCTTAAGAATGACAACAACAACAAAAGGAAGAGGGAAGAATCCCACATAAATCAAGAGATGAAAGAAGAAGGAAATAAGAAAAACAAGGAAGATCCTCCGGATCTCTACTATGACTAGGTCAAATTATTTACTTCTATACTTCTTTCAAAGTTTTGAGTAGGATAGGAGCATGTAGGAATAAATTAAAATTGCATGGCTAGAAACATCCCCTAGAATCTAGCAACATAATGTACATAGAGTTGTGGATACTCATGAATATGTAGCATTTGTAATAAGAACAAAATGCATAGGTAATATCTTCTAGAATATAGTATCATGATAATAGCTCAAAATATTCATGTAGAAGAAGTATACCTAGTATAGAACCTCATCCATGATAAAATAAAAATTTGATGATCAGTAAGAATCTTAAAAGGCATCCATCATCAAAAAGAAAGGAAACATTTGCAAGGCAAAGATCTTTAAGATCCTATGATAGAATCTTCAATACAAGGTTCATGGACCAAAGAATTTGTCTCATTGGAATCCCATTCATGGGATTCAAGAAAAGGATGATATGCAGGTAAGCTAAGATGAAGCAAGAAGGGCCACACCAAAAGATGATCAAAGGAGAATCAAGATGAGGTATGTATCATTAAATTTTATTCATGTTATCATTTGTATATTATTGAGTCATGGGATAGTTTTATAACATGATCAAGCATGAAAGGATCTCTTTCACCAAGAACATGCTTGAAGTCATGTACCACAATGAAATGAAGTTCAACAAAAGAATATTCTCACATAAGGAGCATAAGATTGTTGACTAAGAAGCAAGAAGAAATGTTGACCAGTCTAGAAATTAAGCAATGAAGGAATGCCCTCACAAGAAGCAGTAGATGGTTGAAATGTCTATATAATAAGAAGAAAATGAAGAAATATATCAAGAATGTGGAAGAACGCCATGATCACCGAGAATCACTGTCTGACAAGATACTTTGAAGATATCTTCCAAAAGAAGGCAAGACAACTCTGATAAAGGAAGAAAGGACCCTGGACACCTATGAAGGCCTTGGAGATATAAAAGGTGAAAATAATTGATTCTACTCTACAGAGATGTTGTGATGAAGAATCCATCCAACAAAATAAAAAGAAATGTTGAAGCAATATCAGGATGAAGTCATGATGGGCTACTAGGTCAAAGCATGTAAACATGCAAGTACAATGAAGCATCCATGAGAAAAAAAAATTGAAGCATAGACAAGATGACAAGAGAGTAACAACGATGACAAGAAAACCTGATGAATTACAAGAAAGTCACTTTCCATGAAGGAAGCAATGACATGATAAACTAGGGAGGAAAGTGATCAATGGATGGCGCCCTACCTTAAAGAAGTTTGAACAAACACTTCTTGACATCAAGAAAGGAAGGAGATCAAGCAGCTGAAGGACCCACGAAGAAGAACCTGTTGATGAAGGAAAGAGTCCCCAGTTAAGATGGAGCTCTGACGAGTCCCTGATCAAGAGGGAGTTTTGGATCACCCCTTATTACAAAGGAGTGACAATTTTATTTTCCATTTCATGGGTCATGCACAAGACTAGGACTAACAGTTGTAAGTCTAGATGAAGGCCATGAATGGAAATGTAGACACAAGATAGACAAAACATTATTTTCTTCACTTGGGAAGAAATAATTGGAGGATTGGGTAATCATCTAGCATCGGATACTCTTTGAGGATGTGTAGGGAATCCAAGACAAGAGTAGGCAAGAGGACCAATATTCTTTGAGGGCTAGGAACCCGAGATAAGAGTAGTCCTAGAAGGTCATACTCGAAGAACACCCGGGTGGGTATGTACCTTAAGAGACAATGATGAAGGTGTTTATAAATCATTGGTATCTCTAGCATTGTAGCTCATACACTCATAAAGAGATGGAGTTGTTAGTCAAGGCCTTGCACTATGACAATGCTAAAGGATATGATGCTATAACAGATGGATTGCTAATCACGTTTCTCTTATGTGAATTATTCAATATTGATAATAGCCAAACACCTTGGAATGTTATATGAATACCTCCCTAGTTAAGAGGAGTGTTGAAGGAAATGTAACTAGGTTCGGTCTTCATAAATGTACTTTTGATATTTGTATTTATTCAAGAAAAGAAATATTATTTTTATAATATATGTCAATGAGTTTCTTACTCATTGAAATAGGTCTAGCATTATTTCAAGTGTTATAGGTGAGTCAAATAGTCAAAAGAATAAGTTGAAGGCGTTAAGGGCATGTTATACCTTGTATGTATATGTATTATGGTCAAGAGAATACCTCCAAGAAAATTCACAAACATCCTCCAAGCAACGACATCCCTAAAAGAAGAAATCTGAAGCATAAGAGCAGTCTTCAAGTCAGCCTACAAACAAGTTATCTAGTTGGCCTCAAGTCAGCCTAAAAAGGAGAAAACACCTATATATAAGGGTCATACTCCACTCCAATACAACACATTCATAGCTCTGAAATTAGCACAGAAAATGAGGGTGAAGAATGGTGACCAAGTGACAAGAAAAGGAGCCTCTAGTGCAGCGTACAAGGAAGAATCTAGACCAAAGTTAAAGGGATTGTTTTCTAGGGTAGAAAACCATCACACATGCGAGAAATAGACCTCTTCTTGCAGTCACAACATCACTATATTTATAGTCACATAGTATCATTGGTTAGGCAATCTAAGCAGGCCTATAAGGCCCCTCACTCAAGCATAGAAGGAGCTCTCACAAGCGAAGAAGGAAGAGGTATACACCATAGAGAAAATAGTCACACGTGTGAAGGTAAAGAGGTTGTCCCTGTTGTCATAACAACCCTCTCATTGCAGTATTACAAGTTCATTGATTAGTGAAGACAAGAAAGGAATCAACATATGAAAAGGGCCTCATTAAAGGCATCTTCTCTAGAGAAAGTACAACAAGGTTACTAACAAGTTGAAATAAGAATGAAGTTCTGGAAGTAGGAGGACGAAGTGTCGAGAAGCAAAGTGTCGGAAGAAGTACCAGAATAAGTGTCGAGGTATATGGTGCAGAAAGGAGTGAAGACTTGACTTGTGCTTGGAGGATCTCTTTGTGAGGCGTCTAGGGTTTGGCATTGATCAATAGAAGCTTCAATAAGAGAAATTCACGAAAGGTTTTTCCTCTCAAGAGAAGAGAGGTTTCGGCCCTGAGAGAGAGCCAACATCTTGTCTTCTTGTTTATATGTTTTGGTAGCAGTTTGGTGAAGTACACACATATGCACTAATAAGAAGAAGAAGAAGAATAAGATAATAAGGAAAAGTAAAATTACTCCACAAATTGTTATCAAGTAATGAAGAATCACACTACACTACTAACGCCCTAGATTCTTCAACATATCTCAGAACATGAGCTATCTCTAACTTGATTTGTTGTTTGGTAGTGTCGGTCAAATCTAAAGTCTAGTGAACTTCTCTTGGGCCAACTTGACAACTACTTTAATATTTTATATAATATATTTTCATCATCTAATAGCTTTCTAAACTCACACATTAGGGGCATCTATTATATCATAATTTTCCACCCTTGAACATGTTATGATTTGATTTATCATTCCTTAAATTTTATAAGCATTTATCCTCCCTAGAGTTATTCAAAAAATCATTTTTGAGCTCTAATAAATGATTCATCTAAAAAATATCAAGTGCATATGTCTTTCCTCTAAAGAAAAAACACATATACATATTTTTTTCCTAGAGCAACTTATTTACATCTACAAATTATGCTAAAAAAATAAATGTTAAAATAATAGTAGATCATCCATTAATATAATTTAAATTTTATGATATCAAAATGATATTATAAATCATTATATAATTATTATATTATTTTATATTCATTTACATAAATCAAAATAATAATATATAATTTTAGTATATAAAACATTTAAAAAAATAATTTATTTCTTCATAATATTAAAAAAATCCATTTAATATAATAAGATTTACGTAATTTTCCTATCATTCTTATTATCTATTAACATCATTAAATAAATAAATCATTACCTAATATTAATTATAATTAATTTTATATATGAAAATAATATAATATATATAAAATACCACATAATATAAAATCTATCAATCAAAATTATATATCAAAAATATATATTTACATAAAATGTAGCCTATAACAATTTTATAAACCTAATATATTTAGGTAAAATATCATGCCCTATACAAATATTTTAAAACATAATAGTTAATATAAAGGAGAATATTATAAACCTAATATATTTAGGTAAAAAATGTATACCTATACAAATATTTATAAACATAATATTATATATAAGGCAGAAGTTTTCTTTACTTGTTCCAACCTCAAAACAATTGGTAATCTATGTTAATGAGTTTTCAAAACTTTTTCTTACAAGTATTTTTTAGCCGTTAATAAAAATAACTCAAAAATTTTAACATACAGATACATATTATATTTTATATTTTTTTACTTCTCAAACTTACTTTTACTTTTATTTATATATATATATAATTTAAAAGTGTTTTTTTCCCACCTTAAAAAGAGATAATTCAAAAGAGTTTGTGCATATGTGCACGAGAAATAATTGGATGGCATAGAGTAAGGATTGACATTCTTCTGCCCATTGCGATTGTCTCTGCTTCCTAAAGCATACCCTTTTGTAAAAGAAACGCTTTTTTAGAGAAATTATTTTCTTTCTAAGGAGCGTTCGAGCGTTCGAGTTACTATCGATCTCTCTTAACTTAGCCAGCTTATGTGGAACCAATCTCTCTAAAAGCGACTAATGCGGGTTGATATGGGAGGTGTTTAACACCATATAACATTTTTGTGCGGTTTTTTTCTCTCTCATCACCACGCGGAGTGTTATATGGTGTTAAACACCGCCCCATGTCAAGTGCATTAATGTTTCTATAGTCGCACATTTAGCAATTGCCCTCTCTAAAGCTCTCACACACATCCCTATGCTAAGTGGAATAGATAAACCTTACAAAACCAACTTCTGTAAGGTTATTGTACACACAAATCCATCTATTTTGAATGGCTGGTCTCCCATAATGAATGGATAATCTTCAACAATTTATAAAAAAGTCTTCAATAATTTTAAAAAAAAATTATAGGAAAAAATTAGATTTAATATTTTAAATAAAATTCCACATTATTGGAGTTTAAGTTCTTTGACTTTTCTACAATTAAATAATTCTTACTTCAATTTTAAATGTGGCATTCAAACCAAAAAAAAATCTTAAAATTACAATCAAAAGAGTCTAAAATTCACAAATAATATAACATGAATAAAAATAACTTTCAAAAAAACAAAAAGGTTACATGGCAGCTAGTCTTTGCCCTCGAGGGGAAGAGTAGTACACACAATATATTATAAAATACAATATATTATATTATTTTATAACAGGAATAAAAATAACTCTCAAAGAATTGGATAACATCAAAATAAAAAAGTTGTATGGTAGCTAGCCCTTGCTTCGGGCGGGGAACAGCAGTACACTCACCGTTTTAATAGGCCACTCACCTGGTTGGTTCTTCACACTGCAACTAAAACTAAGGTAAGCGATGAGAATAAAACTGCACCCAAAACTAAGGTAAGCGATGAGAATAAAACTGCACCCAAAATAGGCTAATAAGCCAAACTATTAGAGATCTTACCAGGAGAATAGTCGAAACTACAGTGAACAAAAATAGAGTGAAACTAGAGTGGTACGAGAGTCAAAAGAAACATGGCAGTAGAAGCTGTTGTTAGTGTATTCATAGACAAATTTATTTTCACTGTGGCTCACAAAATCTTCCAAGAGGTATAGCTCATTGTTAATTTCAGAGAGGATCTTCCAAGAGGTATCGCTCATTGTTAATTTCAGAGATGATTTTGAATTCTTTTATGATCAGCTTATTTACATTAAAAGTCTTTTGACTGATGCAGCTTATTTACATTAAAAGTCTTTTGACTGATGCAGGAGGGAAGAGGAACTCCACTTCAGTGTCCAAATGGTTTGATACATTAAAAGTCTTTTGACTGATGCCGGAGGGAAGAGGAACTCCACTTCAGTCTAAATGGTTTGATAGTCTTTAGGATTTTCTGCCCTAATGGCTTGATAGTCTTGAGGATCTTCTTGCCGAGGCGTACCATATATGGTGCAGAAATGTGGGGTGGAAGACACATTGGAGAGATGTGATGTGGTGCAGCTCATCAAATGTTTGGAAATATGATCGTTCGCTACCAGATGAGCCGCAATATTAAGAAATTGTAGGAAATTCTCAACAACACATTGGAGAGAAGTGATGTGGTGTATCTCATCACATGTTTGGAAATATGATTTTTCGCTACCAGATGGGCCAAAATATTAAGAAATTGTAGGAAATTCTCAACAAACTCAGCAGAATACTAAATATCTCAAATATCTTGCAGCAGTATTCGAAGTGAATGTCCATTCTCAGAGTTTGGACGCATATAATTTCAAAGATAGAAGGGAAAGATCCAGTGTTCTTCTTAAAGAAGCAGATATTGTGGGCATAAAAGACGATATTGTTGAGATTTTTTTGTTTTAGACAAAATAGACAAAATCCCAGTGTGTGACAGCAATAGAAAATCTGTTGCTGGATTATCTCCAGGTTGTTGGGAGCAAATTAATGCATCCTAAATTTGATGTGAGAGCAGTTAGGTTCTCTCTGCTATAAAATAGGTTGTCATACGGATAGCTGGGAGAGAGTGTGAGGATTTCTTGATGTAATCTCCAAAATTTGATTAATATATTCCTGATGCCTATGTTTGGTGGACGTAGCCCAGATTGGTTGGGTGAACCACGTTAAAGCTGTGTCTTATGTGCTTGTTGATTTATTCTACTGTGTGTTTGATTAATTTAGTTGTGCACCTGATCCAATAGAATACTCGCAGAATTTCGATTTATGGAGGTCCACACAATGCTCTTATCTTTCTCAGTGCCAATATTTATTATACATTTACTCTATAATTATAATGATTTGTTGCATTTAAAACAATGGTGAATTGTAATTAAAAAGAACTTCAATAAAATAGAATGTGGTATTCAACTACACAATGGTGAATTGTAATTAAAAAGAACTTCAATAAAATAGGATGTGGTATTCAAATGCTGCTATGATACCATTGCCAGGTTTCTCCAGTGCTTGGACAACATCACCCTTAGTTTCTTTGACAAGTTGAATGCGAAAATAAAAAGCTCATGAGTGCTTCCAAGGGTAAGTATGGAAATTGATCTTGAGCAAACATAGTGGGTGAATTTTTGCATCACATAAGTCTACTATTCAATAACAAATTGATTGCACCATATTAGGTGGTGGCTCTTAAATTAATAATGGATTGATCTCTTTGGATAGAATACTAGGCCCAAAAGATTACTGTGCGGAAGTTTGACATTCGGATTTATGCACAATGCCCTGAACTTCCACATAATAATCATCTACACAATGAGTTGAAATATACACAATAAGTTGAACTTTCACATAATAATCTACTCAATGAGCTAAACTTCCACACAATAATCTTCCCCACAATGGTTGAACTAACCACCAATGCTTCCATCACCCACATGGGACATGAGCATTCATTTAGCGACCCTCATAATGAAGGCCAATGTTAGAAATTGTAATTACTCCCGCATGTGGAGTTGGCTAAATATAGAGAGTCAGTTAATTGAGTGATCGAGTGTTGAGTCAAGTCGAGTTAAGTAATAGACGACTTTGAGTGTGTGATTGCATGTCAAGATATTCTAGGCAAGTAGCTAGTTGGAAAAGGATAAATACCCTTCACCGGGTTCATTTTAAACATTATGTTTTGTGTGATCAATAGAAGAGAAAAAACTCATGTTTTATGTGTGAATTTATGGTTTGTCTTCTCTGCCTTTCCTACAAATTGGTATTAAAGCGAGGTTAAGCGAGTACTAGAGAGGTACAACCTTAGTCTGTAGAGATAATTACTTGTTTATTATCTGTTAGAAGAGCTGTGAGTAGCCCCAGCTACTGTCAACCACCATCACATCTTCGTTAAAGAAAAGAGCGTGCTAGAGAGTCGTGAAGGTCCTCCTACATAAGTCACATCCTATGTTGTTGCCACCATCGTGAATCCCTATTGTATGTATAGACTATCGTCGTTGTTGTGAGAAGTGCACAGACAATGTGAAGAGCGTTAGTCAACACTTTGGCCAAAGTTTTAAAGTGAGCATGGACATGTATTTTTTTTTTTTAAAGTCCCGTCAGCGAGTTCAAAAGTTAAAAAAACAAAAAAAAAAACTATTTGAAAAGGTTTTTTAAGGGCCGAGGACCACGTGGGCAAATACGATTTTCTTTTGAAAGAGCATATATTTTTTTAAAGTGGGCTTTATTTTCAAAGTGGTTTTTTCGTTTCAAAGGGCCAAGTCAAAAACATGGGGTTAAAACGTAAGTTACATACGTATATTTGTGGAGTTGCATTATGAAGCACATTTTTTTTTTCATGGAGGAGACTTGAAAAGATATTAAAGGTTTTGAAAAGAGTGAGTTTTTTATTTGAGGATTAAAAAGAAAAAAAATTGGAAAGTGAATTTAGGATTTTGCAAAAGTCTATTTATTTAAAATTCTTTTTTGGTGTTTTTTCAAGCATGATAAGTTTTTTGGTAAATATTGTGCCTTACGGGGACGCATATTGAAAATCATATTTTTTTGGGGGCGATATGGAAGACAATGTCATGCAATCAACAAAGCGGCTATAAGAAAAATAATGACAGCAGTCATGGGATATAAAGCACGACTGAAGAATATTAATAAAATAAATAAAAAAGAAGAGGCAAAGATCATTGCCATGGTTAGAGAGGTTCAAGCCGCAATTGAGGAACTGGGAAGTCTAGCAGAAGACAAAGAAGAAATCAAGGTTGATTGATGTAGCTTTGATTTGATACCACCTCCTATGTTTATAGGTGAATATTTTGATCATTGGGTTATGAATATGTTAACTTTTCTTCGAGCTAAAGAGTTAATTGAGTATGATTCTAATAACCCATATGATGAAGTATGCAATGTTTTAGCATTGAATTTTATAAAACAGACATTAGATGAGAAGTGTTTGTGCAAGGTAGAAAAAGCTACAACTTCCAAGGAAGCATGGAAGATCTTGGAAGTAGAGTTTGGCACAAAGGGGAGTGACATGCAACATCAGGTTATGTCATAAGCAAATAAGTCAGTCGTGGATCTGAGAGTAGATGAGCAAGACTATGAGAGGAAAACATAGCTTGGAAAATCCCACTCAAAAGTGGATGATGGTTGTCAAGAACATAAAATTGAAACCCATTATGCAAGCATGCATATCGATGAAGAGGATGCAACAAAGATTGTAGAGAGAGAAGCAGGAGCCTCTGTGTGCGAAACAGAGCAAGAGCAAATAAATGCTCAAGGACTCGACTTTAATGTGGATGATACAGATGATGGTGAATCCCACTTTGGTGAGAAACATGTGGATGATGACTGCAAAGTGATATGTGAATTGGTGAATCCAACCACAACTGATGGATTTGGTGAAGTTGAAATTGTCAATAAAATTGACAATGAGCACATGCATGCTCAGATATCCAACCATGGTGTGGATGAACATTATGTTGATGATATGTGTGGTTTCTTTTTTGAAACAGGGATTGATTGTGGCAATATGGTAAGCACCATGTTTGATGAAGCATTGAAGGGTGAAGCAACCACTGTAGCAACAACATATGAAGCAGTTGGAACTACTCATGAAGTAGTATGTCATCTAGCAACAATTGATGATGAAGAACAGGATAAAGTGATTGAAGAGTTTTTGATGAGAATATCCGCTAACAACATAACAGTGGAAGACAACCTCCACGCAGTTGAAAAGAAGGCAGATGTAGAGAAGGAAGCTCTCACTGAAGAGAGTCATATTAAATATGTTTTTAACATTGTTTTTGAATATGAAGGTGTTCAAAATAAAATGGGAAAAGAAGTTGAAAGCAAGGTTGTTAATAAATTTGATGTAGATTTGAAGCTCATTGAAGAAGGGATTTAGAAACCAATAGAAAAAATTGATGTGAGTCTTAAAGAAGTAGTTGGAATAAAGGAATTGAATGAAATGGTGAACAATGATATTGAGTGTGCAGATTACAGGAAAAAATAACAGTACCTAATGATGAAAGTGAAAGAATGATATGGATGTTTCTAAAGACAAAGATGAATGCATTGAAACCATTTTTTAGCAATGGAGTCAAGAAGAGATAAGATTATGATATCAAGAAATATGGCAGAAAGAAAGTCAAAAATATGAAGTGCAAGAAGAAAAGAAAAGAAGACAGTTTGAAGACACAATGTTATGGCATCAGTCCATAGTTGAACGAATATTTGAAGAGGAAGGTGTAGAAGACATGATCCAATTGTTTTTCAGAATAAGTTCAAAACAAGTCAAAGAAAAATTGCAGTAGAAACAAGTGAATAAAGCCTACAAAAAGAAAGTTCGATAGCGAGCAGTGAAATCTCTAGTCGACAGTCGCTGAAAGAGTTAACAACAACCCTCAGTGGAGGAGCCTACCTAAGATATTTGATCATTTTGAATAAGGAAAAACATGAAATTATAAGGTTTATTTAATAATCAATTGATTCCAACCACGAGAGGAACTAGTAATACTCTCCGAAAGGAAAGAAAGAACAAGTAACTGTAGGGTTACAGTGTCATGACAGTGGCCTACTTCCTGGGCTTCTAGCTCACATTTATTAGCATTGGCGACCGCGGGTGGTTGAGAAAGGAAGGGGGTGGTCCAGTTAAATATAAATTGAGGAGAGGAATGGTCCAGCCAATAAGGAAATATCTTTTTATTAAGCAGAAATGATCTGGAAGGCGAGGTATGTAAACACTATACTATAAACCGACATAGGTGATCATTGATATAGGAATAATTTTGTGGAAGAAATTTAGCAATAGACTCCATCTTTCCTTAACCTTTGTCAGGTAGCCTCTAAACTAACCTATTACACCCTTTCTCTACCCTTTATCTCTGTACTTTTCAAGAATGTGCAGAGGCCTCAAGCATAAAACAACATTAAGTGTACATGATTAATTTTTGAAGAATTGCATTTAACAACTTTCACACGGATAGGCGGGATGAATGGACTCACCCATTGTAACCAAGTCCAACAAGTCCACCAACGACTAAACAAGTTCAAAAGAGAATCTCCCTAATTGATCCAGATTTAAATAGGAATGCAAAAAATGACAAAGATAACCATAAACACATATATGCAACGGAAATACTTCATTTCATTAAAGTATAATACTGAAATATGCTTACAAATAGTAATGGAAATAAACCAGCTGGGCGATGGTAGCTTATCTTTGAGAAGAGATGTGGTGGCTACATGCCTCTAAACTGTGTTACAATGAGGCTCAAAGGCCTATTTATTGTTGAGAAATGATGGAAAACCCTTCACATCCCAAAACCTAACCCTAGAAGATGAAACGCCAAATTTTGGGCCCCATTTGGGTACATTGGTACATCAATTTCCTGGGGTCGTAACTTTGGCATACGATCCCCGTTTGATGTGTACAATTGCTCGTTAGAAAGATATATCCGAGAATTACCACTTTGGGAAGGGAAACTTTGGTGCATGGACCCATGTCACCCCCAAATTTCCAAAAAAGCGTCGTTTAGGGCCTCAAAACGGCTCTGGAAGTTCAGGACCTGAAAAACTGCTAAAAATAGTAAACTGTGCTACAATTTAGGAAACTAAAAAGACTGAAAGAGACAGTTGTGGGGGTCCAAATGGGATAGGTGGGTGGCCACCAACATCCACCTAGATCATTCCTCCCCCTTAGGAAGCAATGGTCCCCATTGCATTCAGTTCCTCCCTGAGATGAGGAAGCTTCAGCTGAGCTGGGTCTCTGGTGAGCTGTTCTACAATATCTGATGTGTCCAGAAATGGTGGGAAGCATGGTCGGCGATGGTCCACATTGAACACTCAGTGCAAGTGAAGGAATGGAGGAATGTTGTGCTTCAAAGCATTGTTGCACGTAGCCTTGGTACTAGTGTAAGGACCATGTCAGAGTGGTCTAAGTTTCTGATGGGTTCTGGTAAGGCGTTCTCTCTATAGATGCAACCAAACTTTGTCGCCCACCTGAAACTTGTGTGGTACCCCTGTGGGTGAGGAGAAGTGGTTCCTATGTTCTGTCATGACCGTATCCCTTTGCTGCTACTGCTGCATGGAGAAACCCTTTGCAGGGGGTCATGGATGTAGCAACGATCTTCCCCTTACTTTGGGAGCAAACCAGACAGATGAATTTCCTCATCTCGGAGATGAGCTTGCTGCCTTTCTTAGCAGTGATCAAAGAGGTGGCAGTAGGTGGGGATACCTCTGGTATCCTGTATAATGAATTATTCAAAGAAATAATGACAGCGCGAGGCCTTGACTCATACACAGCATGTCGCCTCAACAAGTATGGCTGGCCTAATAGTACATCACAAACATCCAGAGGTGTAACATCACACAATACTTTGTCTGTGAAGGGCTTGATGCTATAGGGAAGGTGGCACTATTGGTGAACTTTGAGATCTCGTCCTTCATGAAGCCACCCAATACTGTACGGCTGCGGGTGTGGTGTAGTCGGTAGGCCCAATCGCTTCATGACCTCTACTGAAACAAGGTTCTTCTGGCTCCTACTGTCAACAATGAATTGCAGCAGTGAACCCTTCACCCACATTTGTGAGTGGAAAAGGCGCTCCCCCTCCTCTAGGTCTCCTGGCTCATTCTTCTGGATCTTAGCGGTGGCAACAGTGGCACTAGGCTCCGCATCAATGATCTGCTTCCCTTTTCCATTCCCATTGTCAGGTTCTGGGTCAGGGTCGGAACATGCATCTAATTCGAAAGCCTTCAACTTGGCCACCAACGATTGCTTGGTCCGACACTCACTTGTGTTATGAGTGGGACTCTTGTGGAACTCACACCACTTTCTTGTGTCCTTCTTCGGCTTTGTGGTGTTGTTCTTTTCTTGCGGCTTCGACGGGTTGTCTTGAGTCACCCTACCTTGGCTTTGTCCTTTGGGCTTCGGATTTGCAGATCCAAAGTCTTGCTTCTTCTGTTTGAACTTTTGCTCGATTTCGACAGTGTATCGGTATGCTGTGCCAAGTGAGGGGATGTTCAAGAAATCCATCTCTTCCTGGGTGTATCTTTGTAGGAAGCTGCAGTATTTGAGTACCAGATGTAGCTCAGAATCTTTGATACCTAACTGTGTGCGAAGGGTATGAAAAATGTTTGTGAACTCCGGCACATCTTGGTCTCGTCCCTGCCGTAGTGTAGTCCATTTGATGTATTTGTCCTCCTAGCTTTTGACAGGGTAGTACTGCTCCTTGATGGCATCCCGGAATGAATCCTAAGTGGGTGCGGATGAAAATAGTGAGCCCGTGCTTTCATCCTTCTGCTCGTAGTAGGTTTCCCACTAGTCCTTGACGTGGGGGGCTGCTTTGAGAAGAGCGAAAACGATCTTTTCTTGACTCGAAAATTCATGAATAGAAAAATAACCCTCTAGCAGATTTAACCATTTGTCTACAACATCTGCATCTATTTGACCCTCGAATGTGGGGATTTCAAAATTAAATTGTACCTTAAATGGTGTGGCGTTTCCAGAGTAGCTGTTGGAAGCCGATGTGTTGCCTCTAGGTAGCTGCTGAAGGATCTGCGCAAAGCTATCCATCATCGCGTTCCTCTGTCGCTCGAGGGCTTCTTCGAGCAAGATTTTGATAGGATTTCCTGCCCCCTCATCTTTCTTCTCATCAGCCATGGGAGGCCATTGGGATTTGCGAGGTTGGTCTTGCAAAGGTTTGACCAGTTCAAGCCCTAACTCCTTATATCCCGACCTCACTGGGGACATGCAAAGAAAAATATAGAAAAAGCAGACTGCTTTGATACCACTGATCTGGATTTAAACAGGAATGCAACAAATTACAGAGATAACCATAAACACATATATGCAGCGAAAATAATACTTCATTTCATTAATGTAGAATACTGAAATATGCTTACAAACAGTAATGGAAATAAACCAGCTAGGGCGATGGTAGCTTATCTCTGAGAAGAGATGTGGTGGCTACATGCCTCTGAACTATGTTAAAATGAGGCTCGAAGGCCTATTTATTGTTGAGAAACAACAGAAATTCCTTCACATCCCAAAACCTAACCCTAGAAGATGAAACGCCAAATTGTGGGCCATGTTTGGGTAAATTGGTACATCAATTTCCCAGGGTCATAACCTTGTTATACGATCTCTGTTTGACGCATACAATAGCTTGTTAGAAAGATATATTCGAGAACTACCACTTTGGGAAGGGAAACATCAGTCTATGGATCCATGTTGCCCCCAGATTTCCAAAAAAACGTCGTTTAGGGCCTCAAAACGATTCCGGAAGTTCAGGACCCGGAAAACTGTTAAAAATAGTAAACTGTGCTACAATTTAGGAAACTGAAAAGACTGAAAGAGACAGTTTTTGGGGTCCAAATGGGATAGGTGGTGGCCACCAACATCCACCTGGATCACCAATCCAATTGTACAAGGCGGTTCGTAAGTGACCATGGGGTAGTGAGCAAATAAAGAGTATGTTAACCCAGCGTAGAGTCCCTAAGGGAAATTCCACCCTATCTGTGAGAGCCCGGTAGAGATGTCTATCAGAAGATGGGGAAGCTAGTGGATGAAAAGGGAAGCAGGAGAAGGCATATCATGTATCACGGTTGGGCTTTAAATAATGTGGTTGTTATTTACCAAAGTCATCAGTCTAAAATCAAAGAGAAAGTCTAACAACGCTTCCATACTAGAGTGGAGTAGACATTACATTCATCAGAAAGAGATAGTTCAAAAATAATTTCTTTGCAAGCCATTCTTGTATCATCAGCATTATGGTGGAATATTTCATTGCAAATTATTGTTCCATCATCAACACTATGGTAGAATATTTCATTCAATGTCGATGACTATTGTTTAAGCATTAAAATTGAGCATTGATCATTAATACCTCACATTCACAAAGACTACTGCTACGCAGTTACACTTGTCTAAAATAAATTTGGATAGATGTGGCATAAATAGGTTTGTTTTTCTAAAATGTAAGTTTAATAATTAACTTGTTAGGTCGTAAATAGGACTTTATTATAAAAAAGTGGGATTTTTTGTGTTTATATATAAAAGAAAAAGGTGTTAAGTTTTGGAATTAATTTTCTTTTATAATTTGCAAAGTGACTTAACATTGTCTAATATACTAAATTTATTTAACTAAATGTTGGTAGGATAATTCATTTTTTAATTTCGTGAACCAAAGAACTAAAAACTTTAGTAGTTAGACCAATTTTACAGTTCAATTATATATTTAAGTTCTTACAACAATAGGTATATACTACAATTTAACTATATAGGTATATATATTACCATTTGTATTAGTGTTAATAGCTACAACACAACATAGTTTTTACCTTTATTTTTAATTAATTGATAAAGGTCGGCATCTTTAAGTAACTATATAGGCATATATATTACCATTCGTATTAGGGGTAATAACTACAACACAACATAATTTTTACCTTTACCCTTAATTAATTGAACTCCATCCAGTAAGGTAAACCCCACCCAATGGCTTATTGAATCAAGGAGAAAACGATCATACATAGCAAACCATGTTCCCATTAGTTGAAACAGTTTAAGGCCGACGTCTTTTAGTAAGTCTGCATTTCCCTCTCAGGAGATGGTTGCTTGGTATAACTTCCTCTGCACATGGTTCCTCTACACAAGCGTCCTTAACCATGTTCCCATTCATAGAAACAGTTTAAGGCCGACGTCTTTTAGTAAGTCTGCATTTCCCTCTCAGTACATGGTGGCTTGGTATAACTTCCTCTACATGTGCTTCTTCTGGACAAGCTTCCTCAACACTTCCTCAGCACGGCCATCTCCACCTTTAGACTAGACTTCACCAATACTTTCATGGTTGTCATGGAGTTGTTGCGCATTGTGCAAATGGGGAGCATCGAGCTACCACATTCTTGGGTTGTTGGATTGACTCATTCTGCTGACACATGGGGAAGCGATTTTCTACTCGCCAAGCCGGTTGAGGCTTTCTTTTATAGATTTCGGTCACTCATACCAGAGAATTAGAACAACATGGAATTTGCCCTGGATTTAACACAAGAATTGGAGGCCTCACCTGAGGGTGCCAAGTCATTGGTGTAATTCTTTAAATCTTGGCGAAAGACTGCAAGTTATGGTGAAATCACAGAAAACGACACCAAAATCATGAGTCTCAGGAAAGCCATCACTACCAACATAGCCAGAGGAAAAATGGTTTCCACCGTCCATCTTGTTGGGGATGATGATCAAGGAACTGAGATTCCGGTCATCTCCAACTCTGGAGAGGTCGCCAATTTCGTGAATCTACCCTGGGTGGAGATCGCAGTTCTAATGAAAAGATAGTTCATCAATATCCATTAGATGCCAATGCTTTTCATGATGCAGATGGTGACGATAATTGTCATCAGGTTCCCCCTGGTGACCATATTCTGGAAACCAGATAAAGAACTGCAAATTTGTAATAATAGGTTTATTTTATGTTTTATTGGGAATTACTTAGTTTTTCATCTATATTTTGTGAAATTGATATAGACAATTATTACATCATTCATAAATTCATGTAACCAAGTTTCACACTGGTTTGATTTAATCATACACTCACATCCAATTTCTGTTTAAAGTTTTGGAAATCAATTAGTTTGATAGTAACATTAATGGAAAAATTAATAGAGTTTATGTTTCAAACTATTTTATGTGTCTCTCTTAGCCAATATGAGAGCAGGTATTTCAAGTGTCTCTACATGGGTAAAAGCAAGGTGATGATGACAATATTACGGGTAAAATCAATGCTATGACAAATATTATGTTATAATTACCTATGATTGGGTGTGCTATGGCAATTACAGGGTGGTTTTTGGCTGTAGGAAAGGCAGAGGAGACATACCATAAATTCACACATAAAACATGAGTTGCTGCTCTTTTATTGATCACACAAAACATGATGTTTACAATGAACCCGATGAAGGGTATTTATTCTTTTTCAACTAGCTACTTGCCTAAAATATCTTTACATGCAACCACATGAAATCACACACTCAAAGTCATCTATTAATTAACTCGACTCAACTCAACACTTAAACACTCAACCGGTCAATCACTTAGTTAACTAACTTTCTATGTTTAGCCAACTCCACATGCAGGAGTAATTACAATTTCTAACACTCCCTGTTAATTATGACAGTATGACTCAACATGATTCAACATGACTTCACTATCACATAAACATGCTTGCTGGTGCATGCTTGCTGGTGTGTGTCTCTCGAGCGTGAAAAGGTAGAAAACGATACTTGAGAGAACCACTTGACCATTTTAGTCAAGGAGTACCTTTTTAGTAAATAGTGCATCCCAATTCGAAAAAGGGGTAAATGTATACTAGGTGCACAATGTTTTGCAGCCTTTTACAAGTTCAAAACGACAAGAGCTTGACAATATTTTCATGCTTAAGGAGTCAGAAAAGAGTTTGAAAGCAGACTCCCCATTTTATTCTCTTTTATGAGTCAAAAAGGGAAAAATACTCGGCGATCTTTTCATTTGAGTTTTATGAGTTGAGAAAAGAGCTAAAACACAACTCTAGTACCATCATCGACAATCCGTCACCTATCGCTGCACAAGAAAGGTAAATGCTTTATCCAATTCCGAGGCAAAATAGGTCAACAAATACTTAAAACCCCTAATATTTCATGAAAAAGTGAATAAAATGGTGCAAAAGTAATTATTTTTTTCCATTTACCATTTTACTTTTGTTTGAAGAGCTTTTTACGCACTTGTGCCCTAATTTTGTTGGAGCAAATTGCGGGAGATCCATGAGGTCATTCGCCAAGCCGTCAGTTGCAGGTAAGAGCCAAGTCCTTAAGCTCCATTTTTATATTGATTTTTCCCATTTTTATCCATTTTTTGGGTTTCGTGGAGAGGTTTTGGAAAAACAATTTCACCCTCGGTCAATGTGATTTCCGGGCATGGAATCATGCCATTCGGGGGTTGCTAAGACTACCAACTGCGTCGTCGATGCAATTGTTTTTAAAATAGTAGTGCTGGCGCTGTGAGAAATTTTTTCATGGTTTTTTCCTAATTCGACTATTTGAACCCAATTTTTTCCGGCCATGGATGATCATTGACTTGATTACATGGTTTTTGTAGGAAGAAATCATGAAAAATGGTGGATTGGAAACAATGCGAGCATGAGGATATTGACACTCAAGCAATAGCTAACCCAAATTGCTTAGAGGCTTTGAGGAGCTATGGGCTCCTCAAATTCTTTTTTACACCAAGTCTATGGGCTCAACCTGAGTTGCTACGGTACTTGATCAGTCTCTAGGACGTGAATCAGGAAATTTTCATCATTGGTGACCAAGAGCTGGAGTTGAAAACTTTAGACATTTATGTCATCACAAGACTGTCCTGGAGAGAAGAACCAGTCAATCTATATGGGTTGAGGCTGATTGGGGCAAGTGTGACCATGCTACTTGCTGAACATTGCCTAGAAGCTCTCAAATCCAAAAGTGGCAAGATTGAGATTATGACTGTGTGAGATCTTGTGTTGAGAGTGTTACTATTGACCATCAACAGAGTGGTTGAGTCCCAAGCACCACATGATACCAACAAGTTGAAGTTTCGGTACGCTATCGACTACACATCGCCCACTATCTTTAATTGGGTAAAAGCTATGAAAATAAACATGAAGCGTTAACTATAAAGAGCTAAGGTGGGAAGCCTGAAGCTGTTTTGCTTTGGGTTTGTGTTAGTGACCTTTTCCTGGAGCGGGTTCCGCTGTTCCAATACCAGCTGACTGAGGTGGATCCATCGATGCCATGAGACCCATGGATGGTCTGTTGGAGTGAGTTGATGCCTATGGTTACCGAGGGCCAACACATGTCGTATAAGCCCACCTTTTCTTCATGGAAACGATGACAGCTAATCATAGTGGAGGATTGGCCTTACAGTAGCACCGACTTCCGTGAAGATCCAGATATGCCGCTCTTAGACGAGGAGGATTTTGATGATGGAGGTAAAAAACAAACAAATTTTATTTTTTTGATAATTTTTATTTTTTTTTGAGAGATATGTATTCATGACATTTTGATTTTATGAATGCAGATGTTGGACTAGAACATCCTACTGGGATTTCCCTGATCGCCAGGCGCGTCACTTGGCAGTTTGATGTCGTTCCTTATTAGGAGGGAAGCAAAAACAAGGAGGAGATTGTGCAGAATCTCAAGGGTTTGACCCATGGGATCACAGAGTATTCCCGGGTGGGTGATGTCCCAGCCAGTACCAAAGGCATAAGGTGGGGGTATCAGATCGGATCCACCGATTTCTGACTTGCGTAGTCCAAGAAGTTACATGCTATCATGAGCATTATGCTGTTTAGTGCATAGGTCTAGTATTCCACATTTTTGAGGCCTACGAGCCACGAATGTATAAGGCCTACAAGCCACTGATGTATTTTGAACACATTTATTATTTTTTGAGGTTCTGATGTATGACAAACATTACCAACACACATACTTATATATGTTGTACTTCCTTTCTTACTATGCTACAATTTTTTTTGCTTTTGAGTTTTTACATGTTTCGTAAATGTCTGTCCAACACATAATTAGCTAATGCATTTGTTAATGTATTCATGTGTCTAGGAATATGATGATATGTAATGTAATCAAAATTTCTCTCTAGTAGACGAAAACATAGATACATTCTCAATATTTGAGGGTTTCTAATGGAATATTTCTCGTTAAGTTGAAGAACAAGCTGTGAATCAAGGTTGACAACCAATTCCCAGATGTTAAGTGCGATAACTTGTAACAACAATTCGATAACCGCATTGTACTCAGCGATGTTATTAGTTGTTCGACCTAGACATATACCCTGAAGATGAATCAACTCACCATGGGGGTCATAAATGGACCAAGCCGTGGATGATAGATTTCGGGTACTACAACAAGCACCATCAGCGAAACCGATGTGAAGAGACATTGAAATTTGCAAAGCAGGCAAAAACATAATAAGCAGGAAAGCTGCTTGCAAAATAACACACCAAACCACACTATACAAAAATGAATAATACACTATTGTACAAAAGTAACCATGCAAGATGCCCTAAGCATAGTACTTTTTGAGAGAGTCCATGTTTGGACTCCGGAAATCAATCAAGACAGATGAAAACCATATTTTTATCATTGACATGACGAGAAATAATCGACTTGGCCAAATAATGGAGTAGAACTCATATAAGGCTATGCCCCCATGCCCCTTGGGTGAGGGAGGGTTACGAGTCAGAAGATGAAAACCCCATTGCAATAATGGGCAATCGGTAAAACTCGAGGAGGGGGAGAAAACCTGAATCCATGAAGAGATAAAGGTGCCCTCAGTTGAAAGATCTTGACAATGTTAGGAGAAACTGACATGTCAATAGGTGGTGGAGAAGAGAACTTCAAAGGACACATAGACATGACTGCTAGGCCAGAACCAGGCCACAGAGAATGAGAATACATGTTGAGAGATGAACTCGAAACAGGATGATCAGAGGATATCGAAGGTGAAGCTGAAACAATTTCCACGTAACTAGTTTTGTCAAGACTTAAAATCATAACTTCGCCCCATGTATCAATAAGATTCGGTAATAGGAATGACCCAAGGATCAGACTTGATTGAAATCATGTTGACAGAGGCAACATGAGGAGGTGGGAGCGGAAATATGCCCATCAAGGTAGGATCTTTGAAAAGTCCGACACCCACATTATCATAAGGAGCACTGGTGTGCTTGAAATATAGAACATTTCCATCCGAGGAGGAAGAGGCAAAGAAGGAAAGTTGGTCGACTGTGACTATCTTCCATTGATTGGGAAAATGAATCATGTGGAAGAGGGAGGAGGCTACAACATACATAACATGGGTGCAACTCTGTCCGAGTAGAAGATTGTAGTTAAGATTAGCGTCAACAATCTCTACTTTAACATGTACTGTCTTGCCCTCCAAGGTAATGGCAAGGTTGGGAAGGACTCCAATGTAATGGCAAGGTTAGGAAGGACACCAAATGGTTGTGAATCATGCCCGTCAAAATCTTCCGAAGTGTTAGGGGACTGGTTCAGAGTAGGAGAACCAATTGCCTTCCAACAAATGGTAGACATGATGCAGGTAAAAGCACCTTCATCGATGACAGTCCTATGAATGGTTTTCTCATTTATGATTACCTGAATGAGAAAGGAAATTTGAAGAGGTAAACATGGAATGTGGTTTTCCAGGTCAAAATATATGATATTAGAGTCAGCTAGATCAATACCCCCAATAGCTGACAGTAACGATTTCCATTGAGAAGGACAAATTTGAAGTACCTCGAGAGTAGACATAGCTGATGGCACTTAAGCCAAATCTTCAACAATGTTATAATGTTGAGCGACTAGAGCATTGTGATTATACGAGGACTTTTGAAGCACACCTCGAGAAGGTGGTCTAATGGTGGAATCAGGATTAGGTCGCTTGATATGGAGAGGACCAGTACTGGACGGGGCGAAGAAGAAGGGGTACCTTCTTTCTCTTTCCTTGCTGATGGGGTAGGAGTTTGATAATATTTTGAACTCGTAGCCACGTTGATCAGGGCACTCATCATGAACACTTGTGAACCCAAGGGAGCGAATGACTGAGGCTGGTCTACCATTTGAGTCTGCTGGGATAGAAAGGGTTCTTTCAGGACAACTGGGGTCCCTTTGAGCAAACGATTAACTTTAGACTGTCTGGGACAATCCTTAGTGTAGTGATCCTCCTCATAGATGAGGCTTGGATACTTGGGTTTCCATTGGGAAACATCACTAGTAGATGATTTAGGAGGACCCTGTTTTGGGGCATTGGCTTTACCCTTGCCTTTTCCTTTATTCTTACCGTTAGAGGATTTATCCACTGTGGTAGACTGAACAGCATGAACATCCGAGGTTTTACCAGGGCCAGATGTATTGCGATGGGAATCATTGAGAACAATGTTGGAGACTGAATTCTGTTTGGAAGAAGATTTTGCAGGGGTCTAAGTCCCTGAACTAATTACTCCATCAACAGGAGGGGTAGCCGGAGACTTAGATGTCGTTAGATCAGATGATGGTCTGGGCGCATCGGGTAACACATCATATAACATGTCAGACTGTGAATAGACAAGGTCTAGATACTATGTGCGATGGCTTGTTCCTCAGTGACACATCCACCCATAGCAATGTCCTCAACAATTTTGTTGACAAATGATTTGGTAAACCACTCGGTCAACAACTGATTAGAAATTTCAAACTTAATCAGACGATGCCTACGTCTCCATTCATGGATGTGATCAGAGATGTGAGTCGCAGTGTCTTGCTTGAGTGACGTTAATAGATGGGTGCCAGTTTCATAGCGAACTGGAAGCTGGAAATGTGTGAGAAAGGCCATGGTGAGAGTGTTAAAGTCATGATAGGTATTCCGAGGTAGCTCGATATACCATTTTGTTATAGCCCCTGTAAGGGTTCATTGGAAAAGATGAAGATGAATGGAATCATCAACGTAGGAATTCTAGGAGCACTAGAGGTGATATGTCATCTTGTGGGCTTGAGGATCCTCTTTCGCTTTTCCTTCAAACTTTGGACAATCGCTCAGAATCTTGGACGACATTGGGGGCCGGTATGGTGAATGAAGAATGAGATCATTCATGAGTCTAGACACATCTGGCAATTCCAGCATAGCAAAGAATGGCAATTGAGTATTGAAAGGCATTTGAGGTTGATAAGGGGTCCAACTAGTGGGGCCCATCCCTATTGGTAAGGATTTTGTCCCCACAGTGGAGGGTTTTGTCCATCAGCCATTTGATTTTTCCCCCATTGTAGGTTACCTTGCCTGTAGGGAGGATTCTAACCTTGAAATACTTGAAACTCTCCAGCCAGAGGTTGTTGATAAGAAACATACTCGTTAAAAGGATGTTGAGCCTACTAGCCTTGCGCATATGGATTTCGCACCTGATGTCCCTAAGCATAAGGATTTTGGACCTGCGGCCCCTAGACAAAAGGGTTTTGTACCTGTTGCCCTTGGATGTAAGGATTCTGCACTTTCTATCCTTGGACATAAGGATTTTGGACTTGTTGTCCTTGGAAAAAATGAGGCTGAACCTGTTGCCCTTGGACATAAGGATTCTATGCCTGCTTCTATAGAACTTGACCCTGACCTTGCCCTTGTAAGGGTTGACCCTGTTGATATGAGTATAGGGGTTGTTGCTGCCCAAGTTGACCTTGTGGCTACAAGGGTTGACCTTGCAACTATAAAGGTTGTCCCTGTGGCTGTAGAGGTTGAACTTGCGAAGGCATAGGCAGGGAGGATTGTGGTGCATACTGCATTTGCGGTTGCATGGTTTGCTACAATTGTTGAGAGGGTTTCCCCTGCGGTTTTTGTAGTTGTCCTTACTACGGTATCATGTGGCATGGATGGCCTTTGCTGCAACAAAGGTTTCCCTTACTACTGCATGGATGGCCCTTGCTGCAATGAAGGTTTCCCTTGCTACTACATGAGTTGTCCTTGCTACTGCAAAGTTACTTGAATGGTTCCTGGAATGACAGTTTGAAAGTTCTTGAACTGTATCTAGCCATACCCACCAAGCACGACAGATGGACCAAGCTGGACATAAGGTCCAGGCTGAGTGAGGTATGATGGATTAGCCATCTCTTATGAACCATATGGAACATAAGGAGGTTAGTACCGACCTTGAGCCATATTGGGTTGCTGGTACTGGACGTGACTTGACCCAGGCAGACCAACATTGGGCTGTTGGTATTGGACATGACTTGACCCAGACGGACCAACATTGGGCTATTGGTACTGGACATTACTTGATCCAGTAGGACCAATAGGATTTGAAATGGCACCCGAAGAGGGTTGGTTCATGACGACCATGTGAGGTTGTGAGCCACTGACATTGGTTGTGCCAGACATCATAGAAACATTCGGACTCTGGCCCCCAGGTGGTGGAATAACCGTTCCACTTACTAGAGGGATCGAAGAACTAACAGTGACATGACTCAAGATTGCTGGTTGAACAAGACAGGTTACTTGGACCGACGAAACAAGAGGATTGGGAATGGTGGGTTGCATTGTTACTGAAGTAACCATTGAAATCACTGTCTGTTGGGAGGTCGGATTTTGAATGAACGGACCTGTGGTAGGCATAGCACTAGATGCCCAAATAGGGTTGTGATACAATGATGAGGCAGTAGGCATGCCTGAAACTAACTGAGCTAAAGTCACATAATTACATGGTAACTCAGGATGAACACTAGTCGGAATGCTTCCCATGTAAGGGAAACCTTCAGGAGGGAAGCGATATTCCTACTCCTTGATTGTGCGAGGAGTGGAAACTTCTGAGTGAACCAGAGAGGAGACTGGGATTTCACCTTCTGATTCCATGGGTGAAAACAAACGACGATGAACTACTGAAGATTTTCGAGGGGATAATTCCAAAGGAATACTCGGCTGATCATATGGACGCAGCGGTGATATCACAATAGGATCGAACAAATGATTCATAGGATAAACAACCAGTCCAAGCTGACCTTTAGAAGTCAGTGGAATCTTGGGAGTCTAGATAGGGTTATTCGAAGATTCTTGGCCAATGTCAGAAAGTGACCCAATATCTGAAGGGGAGGATGAGATGAAAAAGGTTGAATACTCAAAACAATTCCAAGCTCAACACCTTGGTCCTCAAACGACTGTGGCAATTCAGAAAAAGGCTCCTTAGACAATCTTTGAGACAGAGGAGAGGAAGAGGAACTAGGTGAACCAGTTGTTCAACCACGATGATCTTGTCTCAAATAACCAAAAGAGAGATTGATTTCAAGGGATTTAAAATGTATTTAAAGGTATACTCACGATGTGGTCTAAAAAAGACTAACAGGGATGTTATAAGATTGTGGGAAACAATTTTTTAAGACACAAAAACAAACTGGCGCTCTTTCATGTTTTAAGAGTTGAGAAAGAAGTAAAGGTGACTCTATCACTTTCGATTTGAAACGATATTGAAAGGACATGCACTCAGGTGATCGTTTATATTTAGGGAGTCAAAAATATCAAAGTGACTACTCAGGATGATCTAGGTAAAAAGGATTAGTAGGTAACCATGAACTCCAGAATACCTCTCGGCAAATTGAGAAGTACGGGCAAACAATCTCCCCGAATGTTGTGTTCGATGTATCATGTTTACAAGGCGATAAACTCGGCTTCCTATATATAAAGGATTGCAACCCAGTGGGTTTTCCCTTTATATACTAAATGGTACGGGGAGCACAAGTCTGTATTAGCGTTGTCTAGTGCCGAAGCAAACGACAATTGCTAGGTTTTAAGATGCTGAAACACATATCTAACATAGACCTTCTAAGATATGATCGTTAGATTTCAAATGCGCCTTAGGTTAATTGAGTACATTTTAGAGTTTATCTTGAAATTATGTCTCGGTTTTCAGGCCTTATCGATGTGACTCAAAAACACCTATATGTAACTAAATGAGACAGGGCCCTTTCAATTCGATGAATTGTCTACACTAATGAGAGTAGAAAACACATTCAAATGCAACAAAAGAAGCAATTGAAAAAAAAATGACTTTTTAACTATTTCGCATTTTGAAAACAAAAACGATGAAAAACTCTTTCCAATTCCTAACTTTCCTATCAAATGCACTTGAATAACCCTTTCACTAGTAAAGAGAATTCATTTCCTTTCCAATGAAAGTGACGATGCAACTCTAGCCTTCAATGATGCTAACTATTGTAACATATTGATTCAACAAACTAGAATTATGTATTTTTCAATGAAATGATGGAATGAATCTTTCACAAACACTTCAATGAAATATTCGTAATACAATCAATCACAAGCAAACACAAAGCACAAAAGAGAATTCCTTTCAAGACTAATGAAGCAAATACTGAACCAAAAACAAGGCAGGCAATGTGATCTATGCCCAAAAAGAGATGCTCAAGCACTAAATGAAACTTTTCAAACTTTTTAAATGGAAATCAAAGCAACAAAAGGACTAATCAAATGAAATGGAAGGATCCAATTTGACTATTGACTTGACTTTCTAAGTAGGCAAATAAGTGAATGAGAGATGACCTAGATGCCCTAGGGTTATACGGCATCCAAGAACTCAAGAAACCAAGTGAATAAAATGCAAATCAACCAATCATATAAACCAAGCTAAAAGAGCATTCCAGCCAGGGAGAACATAATCAAAACAAGTTGAGAGAAATAAATCAGAAGGGCAAGACACACTAGCTATGATCTAGGGTAAACCCTGATCTTCACCTACAGGAATCAACACGACTTCCTAACTGACAACACGTGCCGAAAGGGGGTCAGCACAATTGTTTTTGAGAAACTCGTGCTGATCGGTGCGATCATCAGAAGAATAAACACATTGACCAAGGATTCAAGGAAAAAACAAAAAATTTCAAAGGCTAAGACCAGACTTGCCACTATAAATTTCAAGCTTAGAGCAGTAAACCAGGCAAAGCAGAGATCACTAAAGGGAAATGGTGATATTAGAAAAGTTCAAATATAACCATAAAATGACAATCAATCAAACAGAAGGATTGGCTCCCTAGTGGAGGAGCTAATTTGTGGTGCAGGTAAATCCTCAGTGTGGAGACAAAAATTCCTCTAGCCTGAGAGAGTGGGTCTACCCACAAACAAACAATCTATGGAAAATATCCTTAAGCTAGAATAAATTAAGAGGGCCTACCTCTAAGAATGCTATTCCGCTTGATGATGATCCTGCTTCCTCACTCCAACTATTTTTCATTTCCTCCCTTCAAATACCTGAAACAAGCAAAAAAAAACAACAACAAATGTGATAGCATGCAATATTGCATTTAGCCTACTTAATAGGTCAAGTAACATTAAGTAATAAATATGTAAAATGACACTTCATGTAGGAAATCAATCGATAGTTGCATTAATATAAATCAGAAAGAAATTACAACCGGTGCCTCGATGTCACTAGTCTCCTTTGACATATCTGGGTTCCCACACTTCTGCTAGCACTTCATGCAAAGCCCCAACAATGGAAGTTTTAAGGCCTCTTTCCGTCTAGTCTCAAACCAAATCAAAATCACACTATTCTCCCTCAAACACACACTAGAAAGCTACAAGCTATAAATGACTTGTTGGTTATTCAAACTTGCTCCAAAACTCCCACTCGCTTTTTCTTGGGAAGAAGAGAGGTTTATATAGCTTGGATGGATGGGAGATGGTTCCTCTCATCATGGGAGAAGGTATTATCTCTTGAATTTGTTCCATCCTAATAGGGCAAAGGAGCCCAAATTGATTTCCTCGGCTCTATCTAGCCCAACCATCTACTAGACTTCCGTTACGAAGCTTTTAGACATGGAAGCTTCGGCTCCTTATTTATAAAACCTTCCAAAAGAATATTGATGCAACTAGAAAAGGGCTTAGTCGATCTGATCAATGTGAGGGCTAGTTTTAGCCTCTGTAAATTGGCGCGAGGAGAAAACTGGTTAGTAGCACTGGTCTTGTAAATTGGGATAAAAGAGAGATTCTTGGAAAATGGTGTAAAGGAGGATCATTTTGCTCATGAAGAGGGACATACTGGGAGTTTCTTCATGATGGGAAAGCATGTTGGGTATTGTAGAGGTCCTCCAAGATCGTAGATGGGGAGTATAGGGATAGTGACAAAATGTTGTGTAACAGCTCATCACATTAACAACATTGTTACAATCCAAAAAGAATCCAAACCATTTCAACCAAAAATGCATCATAAGTTCATTAACATTGAAGCAACCAAAACATATACTTATCTTTACAATTGCATGTCAACTAAGCCTGGGACAAGGACTCTCGACCCAACCATAGACAACTGTAGACACACTTACTTGTAGTTCTCAGCCTTGAGCCAGATTCCAAATTATGTCAGGGGTGCTTCCTTAAGGGATTAGAACAACAACTGCCAAAGGAAACAATGAATCCATTGGGCCTATTTGTCAATCCCACCAGCTGACGCTACCATTTTTTTAGTACAAGGAGTCCAGAGGTTCTTGCTTCACCCCAAGTTCATACACATTGATTCACTCCCTTCCAAGGAGTCTAGGATCCACTGTAATAGTAATGCAGTAAGCAAGGTCTTCAATCAAGTCTTGTTTTGATATTTCTATAGGATTAACCTCTTCCAAAGTCATCAGGGATTTAGAGCCTGCTATCTCAACCCACAGCCTCCAGGGGACCCAAGCTATCACATGGTTCCATAGATTACATCCCAACCCACAATCTATAGGGACCTAAGCTATTACAGGGCTCTAAAGACTCTGTCTCAACCACATCTGTAGAATTTCTTGCAAATTCTCTACAAATCTATCTCTGAGATCTATGTAGAAAATATGACTGTAGATTAACTTGATAATGCAATATACCAAAGCAAAATAATATAATCTACTTCTACTATCAAACTTGCGGAAGCTTAAAGATCGAGCAAGATCAAGCGGAACACATATAACAAGAGAAGAATCAATGCACATGAAACACGGAAGAATACTCAGGGGAAAGCCTTAACTAAAAACCCCACTATCTGTATTACCATTCAAGGTGGAAAAACAACAAAATTACTCAAAGCCTTAGCTTTCACAGCTAGCCAGCTCTCAGTATAATCCTCTTGGATGCTCACACGCAAACAAGGCTTCTCATAAACCTTCTCCTCTGCCCTCTAAAACTCCTATTTCCTTGCGCAGTTCCTCTGGGATGATCTCCTTCACCCAGTGGAACACTGCTCTCACACACTGCTCTAACACATTGCTAGAACTACACAATCCTCAAGGAACCTTATTCCTTCTGCATGGATGAGTTTCCTTTATAGGAAAATTCCTCCAACTGATAGTACAATGTCCCTGTCTTTAATCTCAACTGGGTCTTTGTCTGAACTGACATGCATGAGTTATTTGTGAGAGAATATTCAATTATCTGGAGTACACTAGTTTCATGCATGCATACATTAACTGATTGAACTCACAATTAGTTTCTCAAAGTGTTTGGAACTAATCTAACTAGACTTAATTCATTTAACTGAGCTAACTAATTACAAATCAAATACAACTCACCCTTATGTCCTTAATTAAGGGATAACTTCCTTAATCAAAGGGATAACTGTTGCATGACTTCATAAAGACTTCATGTTTGAATTTCTCCAACTAATTAATCAAAGATGAGTTAATTAATTATTTTTCAAATAGCTGGTGAGACTAAATTTGAATTTTAATTCTCAATTCTAATTCAAGGACAAATCAAAATTAGAATATTTTGAATGCTATTTTTAGCATTTCTTGTTGTTATTCTCAACACTCCCTCTCAACAAGAAATGAATTCAATATGATCCTGATCCTGAACCTTTGGAATGTTCTGCATGCAACACTTCTCTCTAGTGTTGTTGCTCTAGCAACTCCAAAAACAAAAAAGAAAACATCCAACTTGAATCAGAATGATGCCTCTGTCATCACAGTCTCTAACTGTTATTGCCTCTGTAACCTGAAAACTCTGCGCTTCTGCTGACTCAGCCTTTCTGTACCGTTGTGAATCCTTCTCTGCGCTCTTTAGTATTTGACTGCTCTAGTCTCTGTCACTTTGATCTCTGACTGCATCAATCCCATTGATTCCTCCCGCTACTATGTACTTTGGGCTCCCGTAGCAAGGTACGATCCATGAGATAAAACCTCTCAATGGACCTTGCCTAATTTCAACCTTCATGAGATTATCACTTCACATCACCCCACCTCACACCTGGAGGTATGGCTGCATGTGATCCCTCTGCTGACTTCTCCAAATGTGGCTCCTCCACAATTGTCTGAGACTTCTTCTGGCATTGTATCTTGAGAGGTAATTTACTCTCCCTCTCAACCACCAAGTCTCTAACATTTTCCTTTCTCCTCAAGGCTTTGTATGCATCTTGAACGTCAAGAGCATACAGGTTCTGTACCTGTGAACCGATCTGTTTCACCTATCCCATGGTGATGTGTCTAAGGAAAACCTTTCCCTTACTGAATACAACATCGTAGCCTTTGTCATCCAACATCATGATCGATACCAAGTTCTTCTTCAGTCCAGGCACATACTTCACATTTGTCAAGGTGATAAGAGCTCCATGCTCCCTCTGGAAAGCAACCGTGCCCACTCCTGAAACACTATACCTTTCATCGTCACCCATCTCTATGAGTATCTTGAGGTATTTCTCCTCCAAGGTACTGAATAAACTTTTATCGCCAGTCATGTGGAATGAGGCTCCACTATCAAGAAACCAACCACAACCCATCATCGAACACACCATGCATGTGATGAGGGTGAAATCCATTTTGAACTGAGAAGCTAATGCCTCACCTTCAGATCCATCCGAGGATCCCTTATTGGACTTCTTCGATGGGCAATTAGTCACATAATGACCCATCTCGTGACAATTAAAGCATCTCACTTTAGATTTTCCAACCTTCTTCCCACCATGAGAAGAACTTGATTTGGAATGGGAAGCCTTCCCTTTCCCTTTCCTTGCCTTACTCGCTAGGGCTATATTTTCTTCATCCTCCTTGGATGAAGAACCACCTCGTGTGTTCCTCCTGATCTCCTCTTGCATGAGATCAAACCACAGTCATTCCCAATCCGACAGTTTTTCTCTTCCATTCACTAAGTCCTGGTAGCTATGCCAGCTCTTAGGAAGACCGAGGAGAGAAAGACTCACCATATCATCATCGATTGTCATTATTCCTACACTTCCAAGATCATCTTTGCAGGTGCGAGCTTGTTCAGATATGTAGAAATAATGTCGCCCTTTTCACACTTGATTTTTCAAAGCTTATCCTTCAACGCCAGCTTCCTCTGGTCATTTCTGTTATGATATAGGTCCTTCAATGTATTCCACATTGAAAATGGAGTCTCCTTCCCATGGAGACTTGAGACAATATGTTCTCAAACCCCCTCAAGGATGATCTGTCTTGCCCTTGCCACACACTTCTTTCATTCAGCCAACTCTTGTGCATTAGTTGTAGCTGGCTTGGGGATTTCTTGATCAATGAAATCCTTCAAACCATTGTCTTCTATCACCGCTTCCATGCGATCCTTCCATGCTATGTAATTTGTGCTACCAACCAAGGCATACTCGAGTCTCAAGCCATAGAATGCCATTGGAGAACTTAGAGGTGTGATAAGAATTTAGATTTTGCACCTTCAATCTCAAACTTCAAACTTTGAATTTCCCTTCTCAGTATATTGTTCACAGCTTCAGTTTCCTTTGCTCTGATACCATGTATAATTTCCTGCAAATTCTCTACAAATCTACCTTTGAGATCTATGTAGAAAATCAGAATGTAGATTAAATCGATAATGCAATATACCAAAGCAAAATACTATAATCTACTTCTACTATCAAACTTGTGAAAGCTTAAATATCGAGCAAGATCAAGAGGAACACATATAACAAGAGAAGAATAAATGCACATGAAACACAGAAGAGTACTCAGGGGAAAGCCTCAGCTAAAAACCCCGCAATTTGTATTACCATATAAGGAGGAAATACATCCGAATTACACAAAGCCTTAGCTCTCACATCTAGCCAGTGCTTAGTACAATCCTCTTGGATGCTCACAGGAAAACAAGGCTTGTCACAAACCTTCTCCTCTTCCCTTCAAGCCTCCTATTTCCTTGCGCAGTTCCTCTGGGATGGTCTCCTTCACCCAGTGGAACACTGCTCTCACACACTGCTCTAACACACTATTAGAACTGCGCAATCCTCAAGGAATCTTATTCCTTCTGCATGGATGAGTTTCCTTTATAGGAAAATTCCTCCAACTGATAGTACAATGTCCCTGTCTTTAATCTCAACTGGGTCTTTGTTTGAACTGACATGCATGAGTTATTTATGAGAGAATATTCAGTTATCTGGAGTACACTAGTTTCATGCATGCATGCATTAACTGACTGAACTCACAATTAGTTCCTCAAACTATTTGGAACTAATCTAACTAGACTTAACTCAGTTAACTGAGCTAACTAATTACCACTCAAATACAACTTATCCTTATCTCCTTAATTAAGGGATAACTTCATCAATCAAAGTGAATTAATTAATTATTTTTCAAACAGCTGGTGAGACTAAATTCGAATTTTAATTCTCAATTCTAATTCAAGGACAACTCAAAATTGGAATATTCTGAATGCTATTTTTAGCATTTCTTGTTGCTATTCTCAACAACATCCTCCAAGGACCCAAGTTGTTATAGGGCTCTAGAGACTCTGTCTCAACCCACAAATACTAGGGACCCAACCTGTTAAAGGGCTCCAAGGATCCGATCTTAACCCACAACCTCCAGGGAAACCCAAATGATTACAGGGCTCTAGAGACTAGCATCTCAACCCACAGTCTTCATGGAAACCAAGAGCTAATCCTCTTGTCTTCTCTATTATTCTATGCCACCTGTTGATCGAACCAAATTTCTCTATTTTCTTGTTGTTCAAATTGTGTCTTCCCTCTCCTTCAACATGAATTTAAATACCATGTCTTGTCTTATTTTCCTGACATGCATTTATTGCTTCGCCATTTCTTTATTGCACTTCAAAGTTCCCCTCTTGGTTTCTCACCCCTTTTGTGAAGGTTGCCAAGTGCATGGGCTTGTGGACCTTCCTTATAGTTCATTCAATTTTAAGAACCAGTTCATTAATTCATGCAACAACCAGCTTTTAATGGTTATCCCAAACATTTTACATTTTCTCCACAAGAAAACCTCAAACACCCAAGCAAGCAATCCTCCTCCCCAACTCTGAAATATGTGTCCTTTTGACTCAATCCCTTATTCATTTTATGATAGAACCATGGGTGGGGCTTTCACATGATGTTGTAATAACATATGTTTTAACAACAAATGCAATAACAATTGTCAATGTTAAATCTACTAAAAATGTTGTAACACCCATTACTACTGGAAATGTTGAAATTGCTTTAAACGTTGATGTTATAAAAACTGCTAATATTGAAACTACTTAAACAATGACCATTACAGTGGATCCTATAACAATAGATGCCATAACAACTATCACTGTTAAATCTGCTGAAAAATTTGTAACACTTATTCAGACCAGTATCACCAATTTTCAACAATTTGAAGAAGTCTTTCATAAAAGATGGGGTTGTAGCTATTTTACCTTTGTCTTTAAAAAAACAATTCAATATATATATATATATATATTATATATATTATATATTATAATATATATATATATATATATATATTATATATATATATATATATATATATATATATAATATAATATATATTTAATATATATATATTATAATATATACAAACAAAAAGAAAAGGGAGATATAGGGACTCTTTGACCCAAGCTTTTGTAAAATTTTGTGCTATATATACACTACATTTCCACACTCAAGTGAAGGGATGGTTAATGTTTCCTTTCAGTGTTGAGTATTATATGTGGTAAAGGTGTTGAATATGAAATGGTTATGGGTAATGAGACTAGAGTAAATTCCAGGTGGAGCATAAAGATCAACAAGAATGGCACAAGTGTGATTTCAACTGGTAGTGTTGACTCTTTAGTTGCAAGAGGTCATGAAAGGGAGCTTCCCTTTGTCTATGTCACTTCTTGGAGAAATGGTTGTGTTTGAAGCTCACATGTAGAATAACTAGGAGATAGAGGGATCATTCCACCCCAGGATTAGGCTTAGAAGTCAAAACAAGTCAACGAATTGTGGGACGACGAAAGAACTTGACTTTAGTATAAGAATGGAGGCAAGGAAGGTGACTTAGAGGTTACCTAGGGCTATCCTAAAGGGCCACTACAAGTTTTCACTAAAAATATAAGTTGATTGTTCATTGCACCTTTTATAGAGTAAACACTTTCCATATAGATGATTGTTGCAAATTATTTGTGTTTGCCTAACAATTTGAGAACATATTCAAGGTAGAGTTTTCAAAGGTTAGTAATTAGAGGTGAAAGTCAAAATCAAGGTAATCCATAGAATTTATGAATTGGCATCGACGAGTTCAAATATTGGGCATGATGAATCTCTATTCACCCGTGAACCCATGGATTTTAAATATTGCAGCAATTTTCAACTAAATAAATCGAACTTCCTTATGAAATAAAATCTTATTGATGAATTATAATGTTGGAATCCATTTGGAATTAGGCTTGAAACCTAATGCAAACATAGTCGATTATTCCCTTTGTTGATCAAGAGAATTGATTCCAACAAATGTTTCTTTTGGTTGATTGTATACAAGTTGAAGTTTGAGCACTGGTTACATGAATTACAACAATTCATTATGGGTATGATCCTTTAACTTGCTTGAACTAACAACGGATCCTTGAATTCGACTTGAAAAAGTTCTGTTTTTTTTTAAATGAATTGCATTGACAATCAATTAATGAATTGAATTGGAAACAATCGTTGAGTTTTAGAGACATCATTGTTTTTTTTATATTTATTTTCGCAATGATCCATGTTAATGAGATAAACATGTCATAGGCTTACTATATATGGATCATATGTTATCAAAGCAGCTGAATTTGTAGCCTTGAAGTAGATGTAGCACCTTGAGGAGAAAATTGAGGGGGTAGAAAATCATTTCATATTGCTTGCCAAAGCTTGAAAGAGGGTATCCAAAGAGGTTTTTCTTCCACCCAACAGTACATCAGCACTTGGGGGTTCAAGAAAACAAATTGAGAAGCACAAACATAGGCAACAATGGATTGAGAAGCAGACGTTGTAATAATGGATGTTGTAACAACAAGCCATTTAATCTTGCTTATCAGATCTTGAAAGTGGTCAGCCAAAGAGATGATTCTGCCACCAAAAACTGCACCAACACTTAGGGGATCAAGGTAACAAATTGCAAACCACAAACATAGTTAATAATGGATTGAAAATTATATGTTGTGACATTGGATGTTGTAACAGTAGATGTTATAACAATAGATGCCATAACAACATGTCAATGCTAGATATGTTGAAAATTTTGTAGAAGTTGCTGTTGTAACACCCATTACTATTGAAAATGTTGAAACTGCTGTAAACATTGATGCTATAATAATTGTTGCCATTGAAACTACTGAAACAATGACCATTACAGTGAATGTTGTAACAGTAGATGTTGTAACAGTAGATGTTGTAACAACAAATGTTGTAACAACGTATGTTGTAGAATTGAGGGTGTAGAAATACATGTCTTGCTTTTCAAAGCATGAAAGTGGGTAACCAAAGACGTGTTTCTGCCACCCAACACTACACCAACACTTGGGGTGTTGTAAAATTTTATTGTTATATTGAAACTTTCAAAATTTTGATTAAATTTAAAAAAATGTTTTTATTGCACTTTTTAATAGTTTGCGTGAAAATATGTAATGCCTGAATATATTATTTTTTTTATTTTAATAAATAAAATGTCAAATCATCACACACTAACTATCTTGCATTTTCGCTTGCTGGTGATTGATGCTTTGGTGATTGATGACTCTTGTTCTATTGCACGCCCCCCCGGCTTTCTTGACATTTAACGAAGCCGGGTGGGGGGCACAAAAAGTTATTATTCCATTTTTTTTTTCAATGTGGTAGTGACATATGAATTGCATAGTCCCCGACACTCATGACCACTTACCGCCTACCCCCTCACACAAAAAACCATTCTCAGTTTTTGGTAATAAATATCTCCCGCCACCATTTTATTGACTGTTTGCCATTTAATTTTGAATACGATTTTCCATTTAATTCTAAATATGGCCCTTATCTGACCATTCATTCCATTGCATTGTCACTCCTGTTCGTAATTTAATCACTTTTTCCTTTTTTTGTCCCCTCTCACCTTTCCTTCAGTCGCCATACATAGAGAATCAAAGTGAAGAATTATAGAAAGCCTTTAGAGACACCTTAGAAATATAATGCGTGATACATTTTATAGGTAATTTTTCTCCTTGCTACAAGTTGATAATTCAAAATGAGTTCAACTCAAGGAAAAGAGTCTTAGGTTTAGTCTAAAACCCTCCCAAAAATTGATGAATTTCCCTTAGTTGACAGGGAAAGTAGAATAGAAGATACAAACTCAGAGTTTGACCTAAATGAATTGTAGAATTGGGCTTCCCAAAGGTTTCAAGATAATAGCAACTAGTTTTATTTGTGGGAGTCCTTTCACTACAAGAAAAAAGGTCATTGGTGAGGGTCATGCTTGTGATGGACCTTTAAGGTCTGTCACCAATGTGACATATGGTGATGGTCTTTAAAAAAGCATTGTTGTAAGTGTATATAGTGATGGTCCTTTAAGGCTTGTCACCAAAGCCATTTTCAATGACACTTTTGGTGAGGGTCGTTAAAGGCTCGTCACTAATTCTCTCTTTGGTGACACTTTTGGTGAGGGTCGTTAAATGCCCATCACTAATTCTCTCTTTGGTGACACTTCTAGTGACAATATTTTATTGAACGTCACCAATGATCTTTTTGGTTACTTTCAGTGATGGTCAATAAATGTTCGTCATCATTGATCATTCCAATGAGTTTTTTATGACACTTCATGCCTGTGACGGACCTTTAAGGTCCATCACCAATGTCACATATGGTGATTGTCTTTAAAAAATCGTTGTTGTAAGTGTATATAGTGATGGTCCTTTAATGTTTGTCACCAAATCCATTTTCAATGACACTTTTGGTGAGGGTCGTTAAAGGCCCATCACTAATTTTCTCTTTGGTGACGGTCGTTAAAGGCCCATCACTAATTTTCTCTTTGGTGACACTTTTGGTGAGGGTCGTTAAAGGCCTGTCACTAATTTTCTCTTTGGTGACACTTTTGGTGAGGGTCGTTAAAGGCCCATCACTAATTCTCTTTTTGGTGACACTTCTAGTGACGATATATTATTGACCCTCACCAATGCTCTTTTTGGTTACTTTTGGTGACGGTAAATTTTTTTCATCATCATTGATCATTACAATGAGTTTTTGATGAAGCTATGTACTTGTTACTATATTTTTTTGTCAAAAGTTAATGATTTAAGACCATTGTTGTGGAGCCTTTTTTATTATGTGTCCAAGGTCATAGTGGTTATAATAGTCAGTCAATTTGTTAAGAATTAATTAGTGTGTATCATTTCCCTCAAGTCATAAGAATATAGTTTTCCTATGAGTCAACACATGATTCATCTCTATTAGGTTTATTATCTAGCAATTTTCCTTTAAATAAAGTTCCACTAGTGTGTGTAGGAACTATATTATTTAATACATAATCAAGCTCTATCAATTCTATTAAGCTCTATCAATTCTATTAATGAGAGAGACCTAGCACTCCTCAACACTCATGGCACACCTTAATATGCTTTGGAACAGTACACTAACATTCCTTGGCACCTCACATGTCTTGGAACATCCTTGTACCTAGAACATCTTGCCATGAGTAGGATTCCCGAGCACATGTTGGCATGCCCTAACATAGCATAACACTCCCCTATCATGTGTTGGCATGCCCTGGAACATCTTGGCAAAATATTTCACTGAAAAACATTAGAACATGGCACTTGGCATGTATTGGAACATATTATAAGTGTTCCTAGCATGCCCCTTTTGAAAAATATAAAGTCCCGACTTATTAACCGTCTTATGTGTTGTTCCTTGCATTTAGCTTGTTTATTCATTTTGTTGCATTGAAACTCCTTGATGCATATTGGCATACTATGGCACCATGCACATCCTAGCATGTCTTAGCACCTGGAATGCCTTGGTACTATTTGGCACATGCTAGCACACCCCGAAAATACCTAGCACACTCTAACACTTCTTGACATTCCCTGATATTACCTGGTGTGCCTTACCCGTGCTTAGCATACCTTGTCACTCTCTCCTTGGCATGATAGCTAGCACTCATTAACACTCCTCGGTGCACCCTTATATTCATTCCCTTCCATGCATTTTGACCTAGTGCTCCCTTGTGTTGTCCTAGTACTCCCTAACACTCCTCAACATGCATTGGCACTCTCTAACACACCTTAGCACTCTTCGATATGCTCTTCCACTTCATAGCATGCAGCACACTCATTGACGCACATTGGCACTTGGAAAGTATTAGCATGTTTGGCATGCATTGAGATGACTTAGTATGATTTGGCATGGTTTAATATTAAAGTTATTTGAGATCAATTATTGGAAACTAGATGAGAAGAAATGGAGGAAGATTTGGCACTTGGCACCTATTGGCACCTAGTGTTGGTTTTCCTAGCATGACCCTCATGGAAAAGGTAAATTGATGACTTATTAACCCTACTATGTGGTCATTTACTTGTAGTTTAGCTTGTTCCTCCCTTTTGTTCCCTTGATAACCCCTGGCATGCATTGTCACACCCTTGTACATCTTGGCATTTCTTCGCACTTGGCACGTCTTATCTTGTTTGACATGTCTTCGTATTATCTGGCACACGTTAGCATGCCCTAGCATTCTTTAACACACCTTGGCAGTCATGACCTTACAACTAGCATTACATTTTTCCATGACTTGTTCAAGTGGGTTTTGTTGTTGGATAAGGGAGAAAAACCAGGTATCTAGGTTAGAGGATCAAAGGGTTACAAAAAAAATACAAAAAGGAGAAAGGTAGCATTACTTTTGTGATGGATCTTAGCGTTTTTCGGTGTAGTGTAGTGTTTAGAAGAAGCGAAAGGTATTAATGAGCATGAAACATGAATTCATTAAGCAAGAAATAAGGTAACACATAATGATTTTTCCATCAAAACAGAGCTTTATGTAACGAATTTTGTTTATAAAATGCAAGGAAAACCATTGAATAATTGATGAATGGAAAGAGAAAATTAATATCTTTCATATAAAACTATAATAGAAAAAAAATAACATCACAAAATTACTGCACATGAATTCCTAGATAATAGTTGCAAATTGTGTCCTTTGATTTCCAGAAAATGTCCAAGTACAAGCTACAATAATTCTCTCCTCTGAAATCCAACCCATTATATCACTAAGAAACTGATACATAAATACCAAAACAACATATCCCCACTCTTAGGGGTTGAATCAATGACTCTAGGAACTGTTCCATGAGGTGTTCTAACCAAACCCTAATGTCTAGGGAAGTTAAAAATGACTTCTATAGTTAACTTTGACTCCAACCTATCTCATAAATGAGGTCAAATTTACATCAAAACAACTTATAATAATAACCACCCATTATTTACATTTAATTTAACCTCTCAGATTCATCTACTTCACCCTTTTGACTTTTACCAGAGTCAAACTAGGAATTACAAAAAATTACACAGTGAAAATTTTACAAAAATATCAGAAATTTCCAGGTGTACAACGAGTTGTTGGAGGCCATTTTTGAGTGCCTTTCTGAAGTCCAAATCGATATCAGAAGACTTTTCTAGAAATAAGGGAGAGTGTAGATGTCTTTAGAGTATTGTTTCACTCAAAATGACTAATTTTTGGTTGAGATATGGCCATTCTCCCAAGGTGTCTCCAGGTGCGCAACGAAATGGAAAAAGAGGGGCAGAAAGGTGATTTTTGGCCTTGTTTTTCCAAATTTCTCAAAACCTGTCCCCCATACTAGGAAAGTGGGAAAATGGGGTTTGAGATGGGGTCATAAGCTTTCCAAAAATTCCTATTTTACATCATTTGGAGCCTTGAGGAAGAAGAAAAGCGTGAGCTCATAGTGCTGCTAGACAAAAAATTACCAAAAAATTGCAAGTCTGCACCAAAACACAAAATTTTCTCCAAACCCTCCCAAAATTTGTCCAGAGATGCCTCCTTAGCACACCTAGAACTTGCTAACACTCACTCTGATAAACTATTATTCATTCATTTCCATGCAGTTGAAACTAGTCCTTCCTTGTGTTTCCCTGACACTACCTAACATACTTAGTCAATGCCTCCTTAGCACACCCAGAACTTGCTAACACTCCCTATCAAACACTCTTATTCATTCATTTACATGAAATTGAAACTAGTCCTCCCTTGTGTTTCCCTGGCCCTAGCATGCATTGGCGCCACACCCTAGCACCTGACACCTCTTGGCATGCATTAGCACTTGGCATGTCTTGGAATGACTAACATGCCTTGGAACTTTCTAGCATGTGTTATCACTTCCTGACATTCCTTGC
Source organism: Pinus taeda (assembly GCA_000404065.3). Taxonomy (NCBI): domain Eukaryota; kingdom Viridiplantae; phylum Streptophyta; class Pinopsida; order Pinales; family Pinaceae; genus Pinus; species Pinus taeda. The sequence continues at coordinate 209,881 of APFE031007998.1, read as the reverse complement.
ACACTTTGGCACTCCCTAGTTGTCATGCCCTCATAGATATCCTTACTTTTTTTGAGACTTTGGAACCCAACCAAGTCATTGAAAAAATAGTGTTGTCCCTAGGCAAAAGTATCCCTTTGTCTAAAATTGCTTTTTCCATCCCCTTATCATAATCGTAGGCTTACCTATTGCAAGTCCTATTATGAAATTATCCTAATACACTTCATCCTTGGGACACCTGTAAGACACTCTTATTTGTTTATTTCCACGCACTTTGACCTAGTTCTCCCTTGTGATGCCCTCACACTCCCCAACACTCCTCGACATGCATTGACATTGTCTGGCATGTGTTATCATGCCTTTTCATTCCTTGGCATGCCCTGGCACTCCTTAGCTATCATGCCCTCATAAATACCCTTATTGGCTTTAAGACTTGGGAACCAAAAAATTCCTACCTCGACTACAACATCTTGACCAAGTTATAGTTACTACAACTATACTATCCCTTGTTAACCTAAGAATGGCCTATAACTCATCTTAGGCTACTCATGCCCAATATTAGCTCATCTCACTTAAGAAGTTACCAAGTGAAGGCTCACGTCTAACCATGGCCATAAAACAACTAAGAAACATAGTTTACATCTTGACATGGCATAGCACCTGCATGTCTAACAATTCCTTGGCACTATGTGGCACATGTTGGCATTCCCTGCATGCCATGGCATGCTTTAGCACTCCCTATCATACCGTACCACTACTTGACATGTCATGGCACTCTTTCATTCCTTGGAACTACCTAGCATATAGATTTGTCACTCCCTCCTGAGCACACTTGGAATTCACTGACACTCCCTATCATACACTCTTATTCGTTCATTTCCATGCATTTTGAAATAGTTTTCCTTTATGTTTATGTCGCACTCCCTGACACACCCTGACATGCATTGGCACACCCTAACATGCATTGGCATACCCTGGCATGTCATCCTAACACTCTAGCATTTCTTGGCACCACCTAACATACCTTGTCATCCCCTCCTTAGCACACCTAGAACTCGTTGACACTCCTTGTCACACATTCTTAGTCATTCATTTCCATGCATTTGAAACTAGTGCTCCCTTATGTTTCCCTAGCACTCCATAACACTTCGTGGCATGCATTGGAACACCCTAGCACTGTTTAAAATAGAAACAAGAAATGCTAAAAATAGAAGTGCTAAAATTAGCACTGCTATAAATAGCATTTTGGGATACATCGAGAATTAAAATTCGAATTTGATCTTAGCAGCTATTTGTAAAATAATTAATTAATTCTTCTTGAGTTAATTAGTTGTAGAAAATCAAACATGAAGTCTATGTGTAGACATGCAATAGTTTCTCCATTGATTGAGGAAGTTATCCCTTGATTAAAGGAGATCAGGATGAGTTGTAATTAGTTAGCTCAGTTAACTGAGTTAAGTCCAGTTAGATTAGTTCAAATAGTTTTTTTAACTAATTGTGAGTTCAATTAGTTAATGCATGCATGCATGTAACTGCTGCACTTTAGATAACTGAATATTCTCTCATAATAACTCATGCATGTCACTTCAGATAGAGACCCAGTTGAGATCAGATTATGGGATAGTGTACTATTAGTTGCAAGAATATTCCATAGAGGATATCTCTTGCATGCAGAAGGAATTCATTCCATGGAGATTGCACAGTTACTTTTTGAGTTTGATGAGTGTGTGATGAGGCCAATTCACATAGGTGGTTGAATTGGACCCCAAGGAAAATTGTGCAAGGAAATAGGGGGCTTCGAGGGCTGAGAGAAGGCATATCATGTGTCTATTTAGTTTGTCAACTGGATTGTTCGATTGTACTAAGAGCAGGATAGCTTATGAGCTGATGCTTTATGTAATATGAACATATTTCCACTTGTATGATAATACAAAGATCGGGGTTTTTAGCTAAGGCTTTCCCCAGAGTATTCTTCTGTGTTCATGTGTGATTGATTTCTCATTCTCAGTTATATGTGTTCTATTTGATCTTTCTCATAATCGATTAAGCTTCTGCAAGTTTGTTGTAGAAGTAGATCTTTTATTTTGCTTTAGTATATTGTAGAATCTGTTGATCTACAGTGGGAATTTCTACACCTGACACATCTTGGTGTGTTTCCCTGGCTTCTAATATGCCTTAATACTGCCTAGCATACCTTATCACTCCCTCCTTAGCACACCTAGAACTCACTAACACTTCCTGTCACAAAATCTTAATCGTTCATTTGCATGCATTATTTTCATCTATTTCTCCCTTATGTTCCCCTAGCACTCCTTAACACTTCCTAGCATGTGTTTTTGATGGATAAAACACTATATATAGGGTAGCTCATCCTCCACTTGTGGACAAGAAAATTTGGTTAAGTAAGTCTATAATAAGAAGTGCGAAGATAACCAACCAAGAGAAGGAAACAAAGAGAGAATATTTTGGTGTTGTTTATGGGTCTGTTTTAGGGCTAATCGATCCACACGTGCGAAGGAAGGAAGCACTATCTACCACAGAAAAGGTCGAAGATCTTGTTGTTGTCCAAGAAGTCAAATCAAGGAAGAAGATAAGCAAGGTTACACGCTGAATTATAATAAGAGTTCATACCATCCAAGCAAAGAAGATCAAGGTTCAAAAGGTTGGTCAACCACATGTTCTAGTGTTTATGTAAGAGAGCCAAGAACTATAGATTTGATCCATGGAACTAGAATTTGAAGGACAGTCAATTCATTGAGGGAAGAAGCCTGATCATCGTTGACTCAAGGAAAAATAAGGAAGTTGAATCAAGGAGGCTTGTGACTTGGTCTTGGAGAGGTCATTGAGTCAAGGGTCTAGGCCATGGTCTTGGTATTCGTCAATTGAAGTCTATATAAGAAGAAGACCTCGTTTGGGTTTTCCTCTCATGTTGGAGAGGTTTTGGCCCTAGTTGATCACATATTCTATGTGTCTCTTGTCTCCGCATTTTTTATGCATTGGTAGATGTTTGATGAAGAATATTGTTTTGAGCATTGTTTTTTATTGTGGATTAGTATTGAATGTGTTTGTGTATGAAAAATTGGTTGGGTTTGTAAACTATGAGTAGAGCAATGTTTGATTGATGCATGCTTCCTACAATAGAATGTGTCTCTTACTTCAACAATTAATTTAGTGGAAACATGGGTATTTGGACAATTATTTTGGAATTTGTGCTCCTTACAAGTACATCAACTCATATAATGCATAAATATAATGGAAAGTTGTAATGTGTTGCATCATAGAAAGGATGTTGATAAAATATGATAGCTTAAATGTACGCAATAGTTTGGAAAGGTGGGGAATAACTCTTAGTTAGTCATAGGTAGCCTAATCAGTTCCTTTTCTAATATTTAAATGTCCATGATGATTTTGAAAGTAGGTGGGTAACAATTCTTACTCATGTCATATATAGCCTAACGAGTACTTTTCTCTATCTAGAATGATACTAGATACAAAACTTTATTGTATTGTGTGCTTCAATTTTTTTATTATAATATATCATGTTATAAAAACTTTAAAATAAGCTTCTCGCTTTGGTTCTTGCATTTGTGGTAAAATCTGAACCCAGCTTCTGAAAGTAGTGCTATTTTGGAGGACACCAACAATATTTTTCACTCCATAAAGGTTTTAACCTATCTTTAGTCTTTGATTAGTTTTTTTGGATGATTGTACTTTAAAAATAAAGATGCAGATTCTGCAGTTTTCTCACTTGCTAATTTAGAATCAATGAAAAAAATCAAAATAATTACTTACATTTATTTGTAGAGTTTATCTGAAATTGATGGAACATGGTGATTACATCAAATGAGTGTGAAATTGAATTTTGAAATTTTATTAATGTCCTCAATGCTTGGAAAATGTAATGGGATCAGATGATAAGTTAACATGTAAGGTATTTAGTGAGACATTACTTCTCTTCTAAGAAAAGTACATCTAAACCAAGTGCAATACCAGGGAGAGAGAGGATTTTGTAGTGTGCAAAGCTTAGTTGTTTGCGTTTGGAGCTAAGGTATAGTTGCTCCATTTAACTGAAGTAAAATGAGAGGATATGAGGCAATGTATACTTTGTAAATCTTAGCTATGAGGATTTGGGGTTCAAGGCTTAGTCACTTCACAATTGAAATAAAATGAGATCAAATGAGGCGAGGACTTGCAAATTATTAGTTATATGTAATGACATTAAAGTGAGTAAACATAAAGTATCAAAATTCAAAGTAGAACCAACCCTTGTGTATGAAAATTCAGTCAAGCATTTTTTTATGGTTGAATTCCCCCTCAAATATACATTTGATTAATGCAAAAGCTTAGAAAACCACATCTATGTAATTGAGGTATCCCTTTTAGATGCACAAACCTTTCCCCTTGGCTTCCCATTGACTTTGAGGTTGTGTTCCCCTACACTCCTATATGCTTAGTAGGGATACTACACTCCAACATGATGGATTCTAAAATATATTGTGATAGGGGGGATAAGGGTTTCGGAAATTCTTGTTGCCACAGGAAAGTCTTGCCATGTTTAGTTCAACAATACAGAAGAAAAATGCTCATGTAGAAGGATTTATGGTGCTTTTTCAATTGTGGGAAATAGAAATGCCATACATTATGGTGCTTCTTGGTACAATATTACCGATTCATGGAGAAAGATCAATGGCTCCTTGGGTGGAACTATACCAATGTGTGGGTGGGACCAGGCTCATGAGATTCATTTTTTACTACCATCACAATGAACTACAACCAAATTGACTCATGAGATTCATTTTTTTACTGCCATAACAATGAATTACATCCAATTTGGTTATAAAATATTGCATTGTTAAAAGTTAATTTTTAGTTTTAAAGTTTGACATAATAATTATAAAACCAAATCTCATTTGTTTAAATAACGGAAACCCATAATATTAATATTAGATAATTAAACATAATAAAAAATATTATGGTTTTTTTTTTTTTATAATATATAAAACCAATTTGTTTAAAAATTACAACTTACAACATGGTTAATTATTTGTAATTGAAAAATAAAAAATATAAATTTTTTGAAATGAGTATACAATAAGATAAGAAAATATACATTCCATACATTTTGATATATTCATAAAATATAATGTTTTTAAAATTTATAAAAAAAAATAATTATAATTAAAAAATTTAATGATCATCCAAATTAAAAATTTAATTTCTGCCACGTTTTATTTCCCGCCTTAGTGTATTCGAATGAATGTTGAGTAGTTGAAAAAAAAAGGAAAGGTCATTTTGCCGCGTTTTCTTCCTCGGCTTAGTGTATTCCAATGAATGTTGAGTAGTTGAAAAAAGAGGAAAGACCATTATGTTGCATTATCTTCCCTGCCTTAGTGTATTCGAATGAATATTGAATAGTTGAAAAAAAAGAAAGGCCGGAGCAAGTTTTCTTCCTTGCCTTAGTGTATTGAATAGTTGAAAAAAAGGAAAGGCCCGAACAAGTTTTCTTCCTTGCCTTAGTGTATTGGAATGAATGTTGAATAGTTGAAAAAAAAAGGAAAGACTATGGGCACAGTACAATCTGATCTGTGGCTATATGGAAATAGATACATGGCTATATGGAAACAGATATAGGTCGCTGGATCAATCTTGATATGGAAACAGGTACAGGTCGGTGGATCAATCTTTAGGGTTTCTAGATGGATGGCCATTCTTAGAATTGATTTGCAAATTTGTTTTATATTTTCACATGAAATGTATGTTGAGTAGTTGAAAAAAAAAAGGAAATACAGGTCGTTGGACCAATCTTGATATGGAAACAGGTACAGGTCGGTGGATCAATCTTTAGGGTTTCTAGATGGATGGCCCTTCTTAGAATTGATTTGCAAATTTGTTTTATATTTTCACATGAAATGTATGTTAAGTAGTTGAAAAAAAAAAGGAAAGACCATGGGCATAGTACAATCTGATACAAGTAGTTGGATCAAATTTTAGGGTTTCTAGATCAATGGCCATTCTTAGAATTGATTTGCAAATTTGTTTTATGTTTTCACATGAAATGTTGCAGTAATTCGCTGGCAGTTATTGTCTCATGGTTGAATTTGGATGCGTTGAGAAATAATATTGAGGAGGATCTCTTCAATGGCTTGCTCACAAAACATGGATCTATTTTCCCTAGGCAAATTTGGACCACGATGCAAGGATCAGAAGCCTTGGTCTTCTTTCAAGAGCCCAATAAAGTACTTGTACAAGTACCTTTTCTCTCCTTTAATTTCTTCCTCGATTTCAATTGCTTCAAACAATCTACCAACTTTTTCACCTAAAATTAGGTTATTTGGGTTTTATTTTTTAAGAATTTAGCTTCAAATGAACTAGCCCCACAATTACTATATTGGCAATGAAATTTATATTAAATATACGCTGAACTCCTATAGTATTTTGGTAGTATACCACACCAAAACTTACAAAAATAGTATTTTGGTAGTATACCACACTACGAAAATAGTGGAAAAAACAACAACCTAGACTTCTTAGGGTAACTCTCTGCCCTCCCTCATTTAAATGCAACACGAAAATATTTTCTTGCTCTCTTTCCATTTCACGGCAGTTCTTAATAAGAAATTTAAATTTTAGGCTCTGTTACCACAAATAGAAAGGAAGTCTTCATTTCTGAAAAAACCGTATAAAAAATGGAATAGTGTGGAAAACAATGTTTTATACAGTAGTCTTTGTTTTTTAATGCAAGAAACTGGGTTTTCCAAAAATGGTTCGTTTCTTGAAACTATTTTATGGAAATGCTAAGCTGGTTCATTTGTAATGTGGATCTCTTCCTGATTGGACGTGACATGAATCATAAAAAGCATTGGTTTTCTGGATAGTTTTTGAAGGCATTTTCATAGTCTATGGTTAGAAGTCAACCATATATAGCTTAGGTGCTAACGGAACAAGTTTGTTGCAAATAGGTTGGGTGTCGTCCCTAGTGAGAACACCTTGCAATAGTGCTTAATATACCTTTAACAACATTGACTATTTACGAATTTTATTAGTTAAAGTTATGTTATTTTTTTAATTGTAGCCATTGATGTGTAGCAGTGTATGGTTAAGTTTTTACAATTTTTTTTGTTTGTTATTTTTGTGTTGCTTTTATTTAAAAGTGGATTTAGTGATTGTATCTAATATTTAAATTGGTGATTTTTTATAAAATTATTAAATTAATGTTAAGGTTTAATATATATTTCTATTAATTAGTAGTTTAAATAATTTAGTTAATTTTTCTAGTTAATTAATTCTTTTATATAAACATCAGGACACAATATTTTTTTTGCCATTGGTCTCGTTTATAACCTCTCAAATGATTGGAAAAGGATTTTGATAAAACCATCTTATAGAAACTTTTATCAACTATTAGACTATCTATAATATTAAATATCATCAACCAAAGACATTAATTTAATATATAAAAAATAATAATTATCTATTATCCATCCCATAAATACTTTTTTCATCTGTGATAAGAGAGATTATGTTAGGTAATTTGCAATAATAAAGCTTAAGAGCAACAAGCTATTGGTTAATATGTCTATAATACAAACATAATTTCAACTATGATAAATATGGAAAGTTTCATAATTACATAAAAATAGTGATAGAAATAATTGTAAATTTATAAAAATAGACAAGTCTCAAAAATCAAAATACAGAATAGAAATCCATCATTTAATAAATTTTAAATACAAAATAAATAGGAGTACTACTACAAGAAAATACTCCTCTTCATTTATAAATAACTAGCGTAGATCTATCTCTCTCGAGCATCAAGAGAGATCAAATCTCTCTCTCTCTCTCTGGAGCTACAAACCTCTTTAAGTGAAATAGTTAAAATGGATCTAGGTTGCTTTAGTTATTAGCATTTGTATAGGCTACATCCTCTTTAAGTGAAACAGTTAAAATGGATCTAGGTTGCTTTAGTTATTAGCATTTGAATAGGCTACATTGCAGAAAAATACGATGGACAAAAACCATGGGTTAGGAGTACCATGGGAAAAAAACATGGGCAAGAAAAAACTATGCACTAGAGAATTTTATTTTTTCTAATTTTTTTATTTCATCTGATTTTGTTGTATTTTGACCGAGTTAAAATGCCAAATATTATAACATATTCCCCAGGTGGAAAGGGTCTCTTGGCACAAAAATCTAACAACCAAAAAGATATTAAATTAAATAAATATTAAATAGAGAACCATGGAATCTAACAAAACCATGTGCAAAGACTAGCAAATTCAATGAATATAAAGTACAAAACCGTGGAATATAACAAAACTATTGGCCATAACATTTTTTCAAAAGTTATTTTAACAAAAACAAATCTAGGGACTAAAAAAGAATGGTTTGGTAAGTTCTAACCATGGGTGATAACATTTTTTTAAAAATTATTTTAACATAATCATATTTAACAACTAAAAATGAATGGTTTGGTATGCTATAACCACAAGTGATATTTATATATAATATTTAACTAAGTAGAAATTAAAAAAATCACCATTTGATAATTTATTTCACTTATTTATCTTGATCAACCACACTTGTTAATTGGAAACATTGACTCAGATAACAAATTTTATAAAATGAAAATTAATAAAAAAATAACTAATATCAAGAAAGAATATCTAAATTTAACTATTAAAATTTAACATAAAAATAAATTTACTATACAAAACCATATATATGATGCATTAAAATAATTAATATAAAACATGACTACATATAATAATCATTTAATCAGTGAAAATACAAATATGAGATAGCCATTATACACTTTAACAATAATTATGGTAAGTAATATATACTAGCCTAGATCCATCTTAATTTGGATATACCAACAACCTAAAGGGATCAAATCTCTTTTATAAATTAGTAATGTGTATAGATATTTATATATATATTTATAAATTAGTAGTTAAATAATTCAGTTAATTTTTTTTTCTCACAAACTAGCAATTTAATATCTAGTTCAACTATACTTTTAAAATATACTATTTTTATTTATAAAGATTAGTTTTCTAATATATGGATAAAGAAATTTGAAGTTTTTGTTACATTTGTTTCTTCAAACACTATTTGTTATTATGGATCAAATCTCTTTTATAAATTAGTAATGTGTATAGATATTTTATATATACTTTTATAAATTAGTAGTTAAATAATTTAGTTAATTTTTTTTTCTCACAAACTAGCAATTTAATATCTAGTTCAACTATACTTTTAAAATATATTATTTTTATTATTATAAAGATTAGTTTTCTATTATAATGGATTAAAGATAAATTTTTGAATGTTTTCTCTTTAGATTTTTTCTTCAAACACATGTTGTAGTATTTATGGTTCTGCAAATGGCAATAGTTCGAGACAACCATCTATTTTTGGCTCTATATCGAATGGAGATCAACTCAATCTCCACCATCTTGTTACCCAACCATGAAAACAATAACCCAATAACTGTGTGCAAAATGATACAACAGATCTCAAATTTGAGGTCCACTCATGTCACATCCAAGAATTTATACAATGTATGTGGGATCATGTACTCATCCGGAAAATGCAAAGGCTAAATCAAACTTGGATTCAGTGCCAAGTGTTTCTTCACTATTGTATTTGCCAGCCTAGAGGATCAAGCATGGGTATTCAAGAATGGCTTATGTGAGAAATGAAGCTTTGTTGATCACTATAAGTATTAAGGAATGGCCAATGTGAGCAGCTAAAGCCTATGAGCAACTACCTATGAACCATAGTATTCAAGAATGTTTATGATGAATGCTTGGTTTTATGTTTCATATTTTTCTTGTTTTTTCTCTCTCCTCGTTTCTTGAATGTGAAACAAATTCTTGGTTGTATGATTCATATTTGTCTTGTTTTTATCTCTATGTATTTCTTGAATGTGAAATCTTTAAACTCTGTTTCTCGTCTTGTTGTCGTTTCTCATTTCGTTTCCCCTTTCTGGTTTCTAGTAACATAGATTTCAAGCCCTTCCTTCTAGCTTTGGTTGAATTTCTGCGTTTCTCTCAACTCCAAAAGCAGGTGATAGAAGGGATGGGTAGAAATCTTGGTACTCGAGATAGAGTTAAATAGGAAGAAACATTGAGTCAAACACTGCAAGATTCCTCTCGTGGGGTAAAAGGATCACAACAAGGCCACATTAAGCCCCCGAGAGAGAACAAAGATGCTACCACATGTAGTGGTAACAATCAGAGTATGGTGCAACGCCGTATATTAAGGTCGACCAATGACATCATATTAGCAAAAATCTAAGCATGAAAATAGATTGAAACAAAAACAAAAGGGAAACCCTCACTAACTTGTGAGGCCCTTGCTCAATAATCGAGCAACATTTGGGTACGAAAAATCAGGGATCCCTTCTTCAAAGTACCTATTTGCTTTTATAGATCTCTTCATATTGATGGATGTCTTCAACCCTCTTAGAATGGCCATTGGATGAGTGTTGGGCAGTTGCATTTGTTAAACTTCCCGGCAGCTGTTTGAATTTTTTTTAATTTAAAACTTTTATATAGAACTTTGACTTTGGTGCATATGTTTTCTGCTCATGCCACATTTGTTTAAATAAACTACATATTTATTTTCTTTTGATTACGTTTCTCAACTATCGACATGGATTTATCCTAGACAAGTAATGAAAATAAGATATGTTCCAAGGAATTAAACATATGTTTTTTCATCACTTGTATCAATATACTTTGACAGCACGGGCACGGAAACCCGAATCCATTGCTTCATCACGCTATGACTGATAGAGACTTTCCTAGTTGTTGAGGACAACACATAGCCCATATCATTCAAAGATATATTGGTGTTATTATTTCACCTTGAGATGGATATATATTTGGTTTATTGCAGTAGGGAAACAACCGCTACGTTACGATACATCAACTATACTCAAAGGCAAAAACTATTTTTCTTATACAACCACGTTGAGAGTAATAACCATCTTCCCATGTGTCATCATAGCAATAGATTCCATTTTGCTAATTCATTGTGTTTATCATTCTAGTGGCCTCCCTTATTGTGCAAGTTTCTCTTGTCACTTTTTGCCTCCATGAAAGTTGATAGGAAAATTCTAAGACAATGCTAAATGTCAGATTTTAGCAGACATTCTGAAATTTTTTTTGATTCATTTTCTAACATGGTCCACAATCTGCTTTGATAGTACTATGATGTATCTCTTCCAAAACTTGATTTTCTTTCATAGTTGGACAACTAATTTGATAAATGATCTCTTTAAATTTGTCTTGGACTCGAACGTTATTGGATGTTATTGAAGATGGGCCAAGTGTTCACCCAAAACGTCCAAACATATCAATAACAACACACAGTGTAACAAAAATATTCATCCTCATCCAATTATTAATTGTCGAAATATTCCTCTAAAATTTTGGATTTCCCATACACTGGGGCTATTACTTATATAAACCTTGGTTTTAGTTTGTCTTGCATGTTTGGCGATTCAGCTAGAACATGTCAAAATATAGAGTTCCTTGATGTCTTCACTCCAACTTCTTGGATGCCATCTCAAAGAACAACTCAAAGGATATTCCAGATATTATCTTTAGAGGTGGCCATTTTGACCTGAAAGGCCAAGTATCCATGCCATCAGTCACACTCTTCTATGCATGTGTACATTACTAAGAAATTTATCATCGATAAACATTGTTGCAAGACAATAATTGTTCAAATAAATTTCTGAGACGTTCTGGATATCTAAAGAGATTTCCTTATAAAGCTCAAGTTCAGCAAAGCATCCAACATATGGATCATGAAATAGTGGATCCTCACACTAATATATTCACCATGGGACTGAGACAAAGATATAAAAACTGTAACCTCCCTCAAGTAGATGAGAAAGTGGTTTTGGAAACTCTCCATGTTAGAACTGACATTCTTACCATTATCAAATGGTGTCCTTCCTCAATGTAAACAATTCTTCAATAATATGGCCACTCTCCCACATGTGTCACTTCTCCCAATCCTCAAGCTTAATTGGCACACTGCACCTACGCATTTCATTCGACAATGCGTATGTATTGGGACTTTATATCTACTATAGTGGGCCTTCATCCCTCTTCTATTACAAAGCAGACTTCTTAGGTCAGGGGAAATCACAACTCCCTGCCCTATGTCATTTCAATGCAACACGAAAATATTTTCTTGCTCTCTTTCCATTTCATGGCAGTTCTTCAATCAGAAATATCAATTTCAAGCCCTTCCTTCCAAATTTGGTTGAATATTTTCATTTTTATCAACTCCAAAAGCAGGTGATAGAAAGTATGGGTAGAAGGCTTGGTACCCAAGCTAGAGTTAAAGAGGAAGAAACATTGAGTCAGACACTGGAAAATTCCCCTCTTGGGGTAAAAGGATCACAACAAGGCCATCGTAAGCCCCTGAGAGAGAAAGAAGATTATACTGCATGCAGTGGTAACAATCAGAGTATGGTGCAACACTATATATTAAGGTACCATTATCATCCCCTCAAGACTTCGATTGCTGAGGAGAGAGAAAATATTTTAAAAGAAGAATCTGACAAATTTGAGGCTATAATTAGCAAAGTGGAAAGCTTGCTCAATTTTGTTTAGAGACCTCATGAGCAAGCTACAGATACTTATACACTCTTTGATCTCACATCCACACTCTTCGCTACTGTTAACAGATCATAAAACAATGATGGTGATACTCCAGTTGATTTTATTAGTAGTGATATGCTAAGAAACTATAGTGACCAGGCATATGGAAGCAGGTCTTTGGAAGGAATGACGATCAAACCCAAATATCATGGAGAAATATTGGTCTTTTAGCTGCTTCTGTTTTCCATCATGTGGCAGGAATTCACACTATGCTTGGACCAGTGGATAATGAACCCAAGCAAAGGAAAGCTATAGTAAAGAGAAAACAGACTAAGCCGACAAAAAGCACTCGAACTGAAGCAATGAAAGAGTCCCTCGAAGACGAAAAATCAGAAACAGACAAGAATATGGCAAGCATATTTAACATTTTGTGAAAATAGAAGCAAGCCAGATTAGAAAATTTGGTCCTAAATAGAATATCATTTTCCCAAAAAATAGAAAACATCTTTGCATTATCATTTCTAGTAAAGGATGGTAGAGTTGAAATAAATGTTGATGAAAATGGAAAACATTTGGTTTTCCCCAAAAATGCTCCTAGAGCTATAGAAATGGCATCTGGAAAATATTCTTACAACCAATTTGTTTTTTGGTTTGATTTTAAAGACTGGAAGTTGATGATGGAATCTGTTGAAAGTGGTAAGGAGTTGATGCCTCACAGAACCAATCCACTTATGATTCCTTGTTTTGAGAAGGCTATAGAGATTCCTATCAGAGAGATTTCAAGAAACAGGGGTAGAGTGTCACCTGCAACTCTTGTGGTGCAGGAGGATGAATGTGGAAGTGATGATGGTGGTGGAGGTCTTCAAAGACCAACACCGAAGAAGCAAAATAAGTGTCTCCTATGACTTTTGCTGCTTTTTTGGGTGCTTTTTGTTGGAAACTATCTCTGTTTCTATCAGTGCACTATACTTCATACATGAAGCTAATCGTTAATTTTGCAATCTAGTATATAAAAACTGCTATCTTGTTCTCATAATTAGTTATAATTAAGTTTACTGGTAGTGCAAACCCCCGGTCATGTAGTACATCCCTTTAGGCATGGTTCCAAGGCCTGGGTAGAAGACTGGCATCACATAAAAGGAAATTGTTAATGTAAGGTGTCAAGTTTGATCTGTTAAACCATGATTAGTCTCCTTGTGACAGTATGTTGTAATTTTATTTTTGAAAAGTATTTTGAGATACCACACAAGAACAAATTTCCGATTGTGTAGTTGGTTTAACTTGAGAATACATAGAGATGAGAGTAGGATAAGGCTAGGCGAAAATAGATGTAAATAGAAAGGTTCAAAAAACTATATAGCAGCCCTTACCATACCCAAACCCTTTTACTGGCACTACAGGGATAGAGAGATCCACCCAGAGGCATGTGGAGAATAAGTAGGGATATGCATGCTCTGGATTGACTAATTGCTTGAGCCTAGCTCAAGCAGGTGCAACTAGTAGATGGTAAGAGATTGAGAATATATATCTATTAAGTATGTGTATATGAAATTCATTATGTCCCCTTTTGATTTTCAAGGTGGGAGGAATGCAATGGAGAAAGGGAGATTGTATTTGTCCTCTATATCCCACCTATCAGGACACTAGGATAAGTCCCAATAATAATATTTGGGTTCACTCATCAGTATATGATTGTAAAATGCCATCATGAACTTTATTAAGCTAAGTCATCCTTTAGTTGAGTTTCATCCTTTAGTTGAAGCTTCAAGAAAGATACTCAGCCTCTTTTCAACCCTTCAGTGTTCCTGGAATAGCTACAGAACAACCCTATTTAACCCATGTTGAATGCCTCTTCTTGCTGTGATCTTAAACTTCAAACTTTGGCCCTTCTCCCTATAAGAGCACCCAAGAACAACACTCAAAACAACCTCTCTTTCACACGTTGTACCTATAACAAAACATAAGACTTCCACGTTTCTTCTAGGGCTTCTTTCTTGCTATCTTATGGATCCTTCTTACAGTGGATAGGGCCTCCCTTTGACTGTGTCTAGGGCTTCTCTGAGTGCCGCTTTAGACTAGGCTTCCTTGACTGTGGTTATATGCTTCTTCTTGATGGTTGATAAGGGCCTCCCTCTTGCTACATATTAAGGCCTCCTTTGATGTGGATAAGAGCCTTCCTTTTGCTGCATATCTGGCCTCTCTTGACTGCGTCTTTATACCTCTCTTGGCTGCATCTTAGGCCTCTCTCTAGACTGCATCTTAGGCCTCTCTCTTGTTTTGGCTAAGCCTCCTTTTGACTATGGATAGGGCTGCCTTTTACTACAGCTAGGGCTTCCTTTTCGACTATGGCTAGAGCTCCTTCAAGACTGCATCTAGCTCTCCCTTCATGGCTGCAGCTAAGGCTCCTTTGTGACTACAACTAGGGCTCGTACTATTTCAACCTGCTAGCCTCGTGCTGCTCGGGGACTCCTGTACTTTATCACTCTCTACTTGTTTATTTGCATCCATATCTACCCACATCCGCCAGTCTTGCTACTCTCTCTTCGGGACTCCTGTAGCAAGGTATAATCCAAGAGGTTGGGTACCTCAAGAATATTCCCCTCATTCCTTGTAGTCCTACTGACTACAACTCGATGTCTCCCCACCTCTTCTCTAGATATACATGAGAACTCCCTGTAGTCCCTAGCATGCCCTGGGACACTACGACATGAGCACTAGTGCATTAACTATGCTAAACGGTCACTTTCTTGTTAATTTGACCATGGATATCTCTTCTACAAAGCAATGTTTCTTAGCTTTGTTTATGTTAGTGGTTTGATAAGAACATTTCTATAGTCTCTTCACTGAATTTCTTAAAGTTTTTACATTTATGATTTTTGACAAAAAAGGGCTAACATTTTACCCTATTTAAGTAAAGATTCTTTAAATAACCTTCTAGCTTGGTTCCTTTTTTATCCATCTAAGCTTGGAAAAGTGTCATGAATTTACATTGAACAATGTAAGAATCTAGTCTTCTCCAGAAAAAATCAAGCCAACTCTTTCATTTTGCAAATTACCTACCAGTTCTGGACATATTCTTTGAAATTTCTATGCTGAAGGTGTTGGATTTAGGTAAGTGATACAGAATGCACACCTACAGTTCTATTATTCACCTATTAGACCAGTGAGAATTATAGGAAAAATTGAAAGGGTTGGACATGAATGTTCCAACCATACTCTTATTGGCCTACAATACATATATCCATAACACATACCTACAATACTATTGTCCACCTATTCTGCTAGTGCATATTGTAGGCAAACTGTTAATGTTGGACTTTGTTGTCTCAAGTTCACACACCAACACTAAAGATGCAACGTATTGTGTGCATCCTTAGATATGTTTGACATTGCAAGCTCACTGTTTAAATAAATGCATGTATAAAACTTCTATATTAGCAAAATAACCATCAATATTTTTTCCTAGCATTTTGGGTTGAATTCACAATAGTATGCTAAAAAGTGTCATTTCAATGTCTGGAATTTAGGATATATAAATGTGAGATATATACTCTACATGTTTGGGTTATCTCATTTTCAAATCTAAGTTTTTTAGGCTACATGTTAATTGTTTGAACTTTGAGATTTGAATAAATCCCTGAATGGACTTCGTAAATACTCAAATGAATGGACTTCATAAGGCAGCGGTACCATAAATTATGTTATTTCAAAGGTTTGACTTCCATATTTTCACAAAATACAATGTCCTCAATAAATATTTATATGTATTGATACTTATGTTTAGGATTATATATGTGTTGGAGTGGTTCCTTTATGTTTTACTATAATCTTGATGCTGACAAGCTTTAACTGACTTTTTTCATCAATTATTCATAGAATATGCAAAAGATTTCATTGTCAAAATGTGGCAAATATTACATTTCTCCTGATTTATATTTTTATTATTCATGACAAGATAATCATGTTGCAGGAATAAGGTATCCTACTGTCTGTTTCAATTTGTGGATATTTTTTTTCCTCCCATTTTTTAGAAGGATGTAGATTTGATTTTCATGTTGATGGTTTTCGCATGTATCTTATCTAGCCCCAAATTTTGGTAATAGAGCAGATCTTGAGAAGTAGTCGTCGAAACAAACTATCAAAGGTTAATGTTACAATACCACTTCCACCTGGTATAATTTTTTTTTAATGGTAGGTGACATAAAGAAGATTTATTTAACGACAAGGTTGAAAGGGAAACCTCATGTCTTAGTTCTAAGTCATTTATTTGTGTTTCTTAGTTATAAGTCATTTATTTGTGTTTCTTAGCTCTAAGTCATCTATTTTTGAGCTTTACCAAATCAATTATTTCACTAATACAATATGCATGGATTGTATTTCTCACCCGATGTTAGTTACTTGACATGGTTGATATAACATTCAATTCTAGGCCACTTTTATTTTAAGTCAGAGATTTTATTGATTAAAAGGATGTTCATATTTTGATTGGTTTACTTGGAGCTTGATTTTTTTTATTTTTTATTTTCTAAATTCCATGTGGATGTTATTATTTGAGGGTGAGCTCTTTGCACCAGTAAGGTCAGATGAGTCCTAGAACATAGGTACACAACAAGAACATCTTTGACCTTTGTTGTGTATCTGTTATTATTTATATCACTGATAGATGGTTATTGATTATGTAAAACAAAGGATGGGAAGGTCCTACCAATTCTCTTGACAAAACAAAATAAAATGGAGTCGTAGAATTGTGTTTTAAAGGGTGAGCCAGAAATCAGTACTTGAAAGGTAGAACTTGAGAATGGCAAGCTATCTAATCTGGATCTAGAGACACAACAGACCGTGGAAAAAATGATGGTATTGACGAGTCTTCCCAGAAAATAAGCTCTAATTGTTAGACCACTGCCCAAATTTCAGTTATCTACAATGGAAATAGTGACTCTAGCTTTATTTGTATGAATAATGACTTTGGCCATTGTCCTATTCATTTCCTATGAATTATTTTGATTTTCAAACTTCAACTAGTTTGTTGTTAAATTAAGTAAAGCTTTGATGACAAACTTATAGTTTTCAAATCTCTTTTCTAAATCTATTTTCTTGAGCAAATTTGTCTTTTTACTTTAGGTATTGCAGATTGCTACTGTGTGATATATGCTATGATATAATTTCCTGGATAAATAGACAGAAGCGTTCTACAACATAGTCTTTTTTAAATCTAAAGAAACAATATTTCCAAATACAAAGTTTATTAATTAAGAACATATTTTAGACTTCTTTGCTAAGTTATGATTATATTTCAGTAGGGGATTTTGTGTACACTGATATTGTGTTGTCTCTTTGGTTTTTGTCAGGTAACAATGGTTAATAAGGAATGTGTTCTTGAGCAGCAGGCACACATCTTATTCTACTATCAACAAGAAACTCCATGGTTTTCAGGCATGGCAACAAAAATGCAGATGTTGGTGGGATATCCAAAGTCCGTGTTGGATGAATTTAATACTAGTGATGATTTTGATTCCTTGTCAGATAAAGAATGTCATGATTCAAATTCAAATAAACAGAAGCAGCTCAAGAATGAAGGTGAAGCTATTGCTTTCTATCCAAGTCAATTTCTTTTATTTGTTGGTTGCTGTCATGTTTTGAGTGTGGACTTGTGAAATTCCAAATTTCATGTTGGTATTATGTAAAGGGATCTCTCTCTCTCTCTCTCTCTCCCAATCTCTCTCTCTCTCTCTCTCTCTCTCTCTCTATACTATATATATTATATATATATTATATATAGATATATATATTATATATTATATATATATTATAATTATATAATTTTTTTTTTATCATATGTCGTTCATGGTTTCTGGAGATCCATGTTACATTTGCATAGAAGTTTAGATATCATTCAAATATCTAAACACCAAACAACAACAACGTTGAGATTTTTCTTTCATTCAACCTATAACATATTGTATCTGTCTTCATCAATGTTCTTCTTCCATATGTTATCAACTTATGACATTTCCTTTGCAATATTTGGTGCATTTTCTAGTTATAGGTCATTTATAGATTATAAATGTCTTCAAACTTTCACTTCTAATTGAGTATTCAACTGAACATATTGATTCTCTTATACATAATTATTTTTCCCTCCACCTACTTTTCATAACTTCCATAACCATTAGGTAGAGACCTGCAACTTCGATGTTGCTTTGCTTGTTTAGTAAAATATTGTCAAGACTTTAATTTATTGAAAGTTATAGAATTTACAATTTATGAAGTTTCAAGGTCTAATTTTAAAAGTATAATTCTTTAAAGGGTGATAGCTCAATGGAAGAGCACCTGCTTTACAAGAAAGAGGTTGGTGGTTCGATTCCACCGTGCCCTGACATGATCCATATGGAATGATTTTTTGACCATCACCAATGAGCTCTAGTGACATTTTTCAACCGTCACCAAAATATGAAATGGTGACGGTCAACAAATGCCACCATATGTATGCATCAATAGTGACAAACCTCAAAGGTTTGTAACCATAAATCATTGTTGTTGATATGAAATGGTGACAATCGATGTCCGTCATTATAGTTATTATTCGTGACGTACCTTGAATGTCACCACAACACCTACACTTATGGCAATGCAGCTTTTGGTGAGGGTCAACGAACGTCACCATATATATGCACTAATATTGACGGCCATGAAAGGTCCATCACAATAAATCATTGTTGTTCATATGAAATGGTGATGGTCACTATCCGTCATTATAATCAATATTTATGACGGACCTTTAATGTCACCATAACACCTATACTTTAGGTGACGTTCAGTTTTTTGTGATGGAGGCTATGGTCCGTCACCATTACTCATATGAAATGGTGACGGTCACTATTTGTCATTATAAATCATTATTGGTGACAAAATTTGAATGTCACTACAACACCTGTACTTTTGGTGATGCCACCTTTCTTGACGTTCAATTTTGGGTGATGGAGGCTATGGTCCATCACCATTGCTCATATGAAATGGTGATGGTCACTATCTGTCATTATAAATCATTATTGGTGACGAACTTTGAATGTCACTACAACACATATACTTTTGGTGACGCCACTTTTGGTTACGTTTAGTTTTTGGTGACGAAAGCTCTTTTGACCGTCACCAATGATTTTATGGTGACATTTTTCGCCCCTCACCAATTTCCTTTTTTCTTGTAGTGTTTTTACCCTATTTTATATTTCCTTAAACTCATCCTTTTCTGAAATTTGTAATATGTTGTGTGTAGGTTTTAACCCCGTACAGAAATTACCTGCATACGAATTCTAAATCAAAAGAAAATAAAAAATGCGAGAGCATAACCCATAAAACACATATACACAGAGATTTCCCACTGGATCTCAAAACCGAGACTACCAGCTTGATTTTTCATTGTGTTCCTTTCAATGTTA